>JARHVA010002180.1:312500-412500 GCA_037957365.1 Torreya grandis | reverse complement strand
ACTTTGGCATTTACCCTTTGAGACCTTTCAATTCACATAGAAAAGTGTGCCAAACTTGTCTTTCATGACCTTTCAAATTATTTCATATTAAAAGTCACATGGTGACTCTTCATGGTAAAATACATCCTTTCCCTCTTTTATCTTTATCTAGTGACTCTTCAAATTCCTCAAGGTGACCCTTCATAGTAGGCATTGGGCTACTTGATTGGCTTCTTTAATTTACCTTTAAAACTTGCATCCTTCTCACCTTGGATTGATATTTCATGATATTTCTCAACCTTGATTATGAGCCTCTTATGCTTATCCTTCAAAGAACCTGACTCAATCTTGAACTGATTACACTCTTCTTCTCTTGATTTCAAACTTGAATATGCAAACTCTAGCTAATTTTTAAGATCCTAAATAAACATCTTATCTTCTTTTTCTTCTATATCCAACTTAGAATCAAAGATATACACATTTTCCTTAAGGGCCTCAAACAAATATTTCAACTCTTGATTCTCCTTCTTTAGTTTCTTAGGCACGGGATATACTAATTCATAATATATCATATATATTTTGCTTGATAAAATTCATTTACTTTAACCACTTAGTCACACATTAAATATATGCAATAAAACTAAAATCAATAACATGAACCACATAAGAGAGAGAGACACCAGATTTTACGTGGAAACCCAAAGTGGGAAAAACCATGGAGAACAATCTCAAGTATATAAATGAGCACCAAATCAAGTTTACAATGTTCAAAAGCACCAAATTTAAGGAGAACTAACCCCTTTTTTGAGCACCAACATAGAAATGATTTGTGATCACTCACCCATAGGAGCACCAACCCCTTTTGTGTATAAAAACACCACTATCTCTCAATGTTTTTTTCTCAACAAATGATAACACACTACTATATCTCTTCTCTTTCTCTGCTCTACTTTGATCTTCTCAACTAGATAAAATCATTCACTTCCATACATCAAAATGGCTTCCCAATCCTCCTTTTATATCCTTCCAAATGACATTTGGAATTCAACCTTTGAGACCTTTCAATTCACATAGAAAATGGTTCCAAACTTGTCTTGCATGACCCTTTGAATTCTTCCATATGAAAATTCACATGGTGACTCTTCATGGTAAAATGTGTCCTTTCCCTCTTTTATATTTATCCGGTGATTGTTTGAATTCCTCAAGGTGACCCTTCATGGGAAAATTCATCCTTTCCCTCTTTTGTCTTTAGTGGTGATTCTTTGACTTCCTCGTGGGTCCTCTTTTATCTTTATACAACCAAGAATATATCCATTAATATATAAATAATATTTACTCACTTTAGCCAAAATATGAACATTAAAAACACCTTTAGACATTAAATTTTATGGGGACTTTATCACCAATAATTTTAGACCTTTGACATAAATGCCAATATTTCCAATATATCACACTACATGGTATAAATGATATGAAATACCCACTGTACCACCCTCTATAGCCATAAATGATGTCTATAAAATGCAAATAAACTTTTGTAATTACAAAACATCACCTCTAATAATATTATCAAATAAATAATACTACTTGAATATACATATAGATCCATATAAATAGTGAAACAAACATGAGAATGCTAAATATATATTGGGCTACCATCTCTGATAACCTTCACTCTCTTATCTATAATCAAAATCTAGAAAAATCTAATACACATCCTCTAAATTGACTATCATCTCACCTATGGAGAGCTAAAAAGTGCATGTATCTAGGTTTCACCTCTTATCTAGAGCTATGACGAGGTGGATATAATATGGAATCCATCCCAAATGGGCCATGTGACTTAACCCCACCTAATTTATAATAACCCAATTAGTTGCATCTATATCTAGCTCTACCAACGTAGAATAATATTGACCATGCCAAAACTCTCAAATATGAATATACTTATAAAATCAAGAATAAAATAATAAAAAATCATTAATAATTATATTTTAGTGTAAAAATATATAAATAATATTTAAATACATACAAAACTAACAAGACAATAGCATTGGATGCTAATGTCCATGCATGATGTAAACGTCAAACACTTACATCTGATTCCTGACCCTAGATGTTATTATTGTGTTACCAATGTAATAATATTGGACATTGATGAAGGTATCTACTATCCCACTAAAAATCTAAATATCACACATAAATGTTTAAAAAAAATAAAATAAAATAAAATCACTAGTAAACTGGCAATCAAACCTACTTACCAGCTTAAGGACATCCTGGCTAGCTAAGGCACTATAGAGTACATCAAGTCACATCAGTCAAGGGATATTCAATCTAGCATAGTTATTTTATAACTTATAGCTCAAATATTTCAAAATTTATAAATGAAAATAACTTCTAATTTCTATTCAATGCAACTAATATATAACTTATGCACAAATTTAAAATGTGCATATCATGAGCATCAGTTATTTAATTTCAAAACCATAAGTTGCATTAGAATCCAGACAATGAACTCTTCCATATTATATAAATTTTTAAAAAAATTAAACTTTACCAAAAATCACTAAATTTTTTATTATACACAAATATTTTACTAGATTCTAAATACTACCAAAAATAATGTTACAAATTACTATCCATAATAATTTCAAAATAATATCAAGTAAATTATATCAAGCACATTATTAGTTTTCCTTTTGAGAGTAGATAAATAGTAGGAACTATATAATCTCTTCCTAAAAGGGGGTCATATTATTAGAGGCATGTTTTATAAACATGTTATACATAATTGACTACAGTTTGCACATTCTCTAAATTTAGTGTGGGCATGCTTTGGAAGCATGGTGTCCACACTTATTCACTGTTTAGCACAATCAAATTATAGTAAGGGCATGTTTTATAAACATGTCCTCCATAATGGTATGCATTTTAGTTTTCATATTTATCCATATATAGTGGGGGCATGCTTTGGAATGATGTTCTCCACACTTACATAGTTTCCAAATTGACAAAAATATGAAATATATGATTCAAATTCATAGTTGTGGAAAAATTCTACACATTAGTACCATTTATTATACATAATTTCAATATGATACATATCTAAGGTGTTTATTCTATGTAAAGTGTGCCTAATATTTAAAAATACAAATCATTTTATATTCCAAAACTCTTTTATGGATTTTTCCCACATCACAAAATTTTATGTATTTATACTCCAGTCAAAATTTTATGAACTTTATTGAGCCTTACACATATGCAATGGTTAGATATCATTTTTTTGTGTGATTAGAGGGATTAAATAATCTAGTATCACTAAGGTTTTGGGCAAGCTTTATTACATCACTCACTCTATATTGATGTATACATATACATATCTTTTACACTCAGATTATGGTACTCAAGAATCGATATTCTTGATGGCCTATGCACTACTCTTCCTATTTTGGGTTGGGTGTATGATCACCTTACAAATATCCCTAATCTAGGTATAACAACACCATGGTTCAACCCACTTGAAAACTTATATGCTGACTCATCTTCTTGAATAGAAGATGGATGAGGTTATAAGCCTGCGATCTACATCTCTAATTTCAAGCAGTTTAGAACCATTACTATGTAACACATACATATATGTATTCTATTCATGCTATTAATTTATGAATTTTTTTATTATTACTTACATATAAATTATATATGTTGATTAATTTTTGGCATATTATTTTTTATGGTAATGTTCAAATGAAAGGTTTAAGAAAAGATGAAGTAAAGACAAGGTATGTTGTCCACACCATGATATACATTTTATTTTCCTTTAATCTAGTAATTTTAATTTTTCTTGCATTACTATATTAAAGTGGGGAAAATGTAGACACCCATTTTTGTAAAATTACTCAAATTTATAGTCTCCTTATATGTATATACCTTTTCACTGAGAATTAGACATGTAGTGATGCAGTCTATTATGGGACTATTTGGTTCCATATTATTCCACTTGATTAACCTACCCCTTGGGCCATTATTTTATATTATTTATCTTCATCCAATGTATTCCATGGATCCATAACTATTGTTTCTTATTTTTTATATGTTTTTATCCCTTGGACACTTGTGTCCATTTTGGACACTAGCATTGATGTTAGTGTCTAAATATAATGCAAGTGTCTATACTCATATTTTCATCAATTTTTGTATCTTTCACAAGATCATAATTTATTTAATCCTCTTTCCCCATCCTATTTTCATCTTTTTATGTGTCACTAGGTTCTAAAGAGTATATAGTCTCATAAATACAATGTCACACACATGCCTAAGACGGAGAACTAAATTCAATTCTAAGGCCCTCTTTAAAGTATTGACTATGTAGGAAACACTTAAAAACAAACAAGGATATTAAGGATAGCTTGACTCATATACTAACCCTTATTTACCAAGTTGAAGGAATACAATGCAAAGTAATTAGGGATTTTCTTATAATCTGAATCATGTACATAGGAACACACATCTAATGATGTGAAAAATTTACACTGGTGACAACACAAGATTGATACAAATTTAAAGCCATTCATATACATATCTTTGACTATACACCTATTTTAGAAGATGATACTTATGTTTATGTTACTATCCCTAATCAATGCAACTATCTAGTAGGCAAAATAGTCATAATATGAAATAAACAAGGTTAAGATCTTTAAGACAACCCTATGATGATTCTTAATCATTGCCATATTTTGGAATAAAACATCAAATAAGATATGTTCTCTATTATCCATTAGTTACTTTTTACTTACTATATTTATTTCACATGCTTAAATGAATAATATTTTTAAAGTAATATATTCATTGATGAAATTTGAACATTACAATATTGCATTCAAACATATTTGATTGCTTGTATGTTTCTCTTGTGAATCCAGAAAGCATAGAATAGTTTTTTGTATTTTTTTGAATACATGATTTGTTTGCATTTTTTTGGAACATTTTTTATTTTTATTTTAGAAGTTGTATAGGTTATACAAAAATATCAAGATGAGGATGAGAATATGAGAGGAGTAGTAAATTAATAAAATTTCCTTAATTAAATGTGTCATATGTGAACATAGTATAATCATAAAGCGTATCATGTTCTTTTGGTAAGTTTTGTGCTTGATATCTTTACTTTAGAGATATTTTCCTTTATTGTTAGTAACCATGGTTTTCTAAGTTTTGCACTATATTTAATAAAAAATGGACTAATATGTAGTACAATAGAGCATGATTTGGTTCAAGTGTGACATTACATTAAATATATCCAACACAAAAATTGGATGCAGTAGCTTTATTAACATGCTTCATGTCATATCCCATAAATGTAAGAAATTGTCAAGTATATATATTAAATTCACAAGTTGGGTCAACTATGATATTTGAACTTGATTTCCATCTATGAAAGGTTCAATAATTTGGTGCTTTTAATATTTTTTTGTAATTGCTTCTTATGAAGGCACACATGTAACATTATCCTTTTGATGTACGTCTTGTTTTTTTTGTAAATATTATTTTTGTACCTTTTCTTATTCCAAATTTTTATTTTCTTGTTCTGTTTATGCATTTTCTTGGGACATGTTTCCATTTTTATGTTCTTGTTCTTTTACATTGATAAAATGAATATGCATATTTGAATGATTTTCATATGTATTGCCAATATATCTGAAGCCTTGATAGTCATTATGATCAATTATGGAGATAGGACGAATGATGCCTTGTGAATGTTTTCCCAATCCTTGACCATGATAACTAAAGTGTTGTAAATGTTTTTTTAATCTAAAACCATATTATTTTGAAATTTGAGTATCATAATTGAGAGGTAGAATTATATCCTTTTCATATTGATCACTTTGTAACATTGTTTGGGATATATTTACCTTTTGAATTCATTAATTATATGATTTTTGTATTTACAAGTGTTTTTTCTTTGAATTATCCTTTGGTAACCATATTTTCCATTTTGGCACTTGTTTTTTAGGAGAGGTGATCATAATGTGCATGGATTTCTTGATTGATGTATCGATTATATGATCATAACTATCATTTATCTTTTATTCTTCAGGGAAAAACAACAATATATATGATGCCCATTTATTATATGATATGCAAAAGAGTATTTTGATATTATAAGAAGATGTATAAAATGCAACTTAATCATTTTTTCTGAAGCATTTATCATAGAGTTTCACTTGGATTCTTATTAGTCTTGTGTTCACTTTTTGAATCACTAGTTGTAAATGAATGATCTTTGATCTTCTTATTTTTATATAAAAACTTTTTGGGCACAAAATTGCTATATGAATATGCAAACATATGACTAACATTATCATATTTTGGATTCTACATGTATGTAATCTAATTTTTCAATGATATGATCTTTGAACTAAAATTTGATGTTGATTTTGTAATTCTTATCTCATGATGATGATTTGATCCTTGAGGGCTTCACAAACACAAAATCTAGGTACTTAAAATTGAATATGCATATACAAACCATGTAGAGGGGTATTATAATTACCTTCATTTGAAATCATAAGATAGGATACCTTACCCATTGGAGTAGTGATAAAATCAACTTGGTTAGATAGATGGTAGCTATCACCCTCCTTAGGGTTAAGAGAAGGAATAGGTTAATTTTTATCTATTTTAAATTTTATAATGATGGATATGAAAACCTATGAGGTTATAAACCCTAAATAAAGATAGGTTTACAAAGGAAGACAAATAGGTTGGGTTCACCAAAATTTTACCCTTAAATTTGAAATGGTGGGGTATATGGTTAAGAATATATAAATAGTTCAAGTATAAGGGTAATAAAATATTATATAGTAAGACAATTAATAGAAAACCCAGATAAAAAAAATATTATGAATTTATACAACTGAGATTTCTAAAAATAGTAAAGCACAATTGTTGAAAGATATTTTAATAAATACTAAAAAATGGTACTTAACTAGTTTTGTGTGTGTGTGTGTGTGTGTGTGTGTGTGTGTGTGTGTGTGTGTGTGTGTGTGTATACTAGAAACATGTGTAAAATATGTTGGATAAATATTATATACCAATCATCAGATTTTATAAATTATACTTTTGTGGCCATAAACACTAATATCAAATCTAGACACTATTATCAACACTAGTGTCTAACTATGATGTAGGTGTCCAATACAAAATAATGACTAGATCTAGATGTGACCAAATTAATTATTATGGGTTTTTATTTGGAATTTATATAATTTTATTTTTATCTAGGCTATAATTTATCTCTTTTTGTTGATTTATCAAAGGTTAGATCTTTAATCTTATTCACCCTTGGGATGAGTTTGGTGAAAAATAGGATAGTGGGCTCACATTATCGAGCTAACCCAAAGACCCCTCTATCATTGGGTGATGCCTACATAGCCAATACTCCAAGGAGGGCCTCAAACTTATGTAGTTCTCCCCTATATGATGAAAAGTGTGTGCATAAGGGTGTAATATATTATATGATGATGCATGGAATGATCTAGCTTGTAATTTGAAAAATATCACTCATGGGCTAATATTTGAATGCCTAAGACTTGTAATATGATTAATATGAAAATAGGGATAAATAAGGTATAATAGAGTGTCTGAAATATTTATTTATTTATATTTATTAGGTGTTTTCTTGGTATTTTTTTATGAGTAATGAGAATGATTATACTTGTATTTACACCACACCTTTTGAAAATATATCATGGTGAGGTTCAATAAGATAAATACACCAACCCATAGGTTAAAAAACATTTAAAATTTGGATAATTTTTTTTCAATTGGACACTAAATTATTAATTTGGACACTACTATCGATAGTAATGTCACTCTATGGCTGATAATGTCCAAAAGGCTAGAATTCATATATGGATTTAAAATTTTTAGTGAAGGAAGTTTATCAGGTTTTAAGATTTATATGCAATAAAAGAGACCTAGGTCATTTGAATGATAGTATTAGATTAAGAAATAAGCATTTTGGGATAATTAGATGGTGAATGTGATACTTTTAGTAGCAAGGTGGTTTATAACTAAAGGGTAGATTCTTGATTGATATTTATCAAATGTACAAGAATTAGATACTATAAATATTTAGTTTTAGTATCTACAAGTAGTGTCTCAAGGTTGATGGCAGTGTCTAAAAATACATAAATATTATTTACATAATTTGATGATTGTTCCAAAAACTTGATCCTACACACTTTTACTTATGTCCAACCCAACTCTACTTATACATAATACACACAACCAAGTATCATTTATCTTTGGTATTGTAATAAATTAAACATATTTAAAATTTGGTAGTTTCCATATTTATCATATCTTAGTTTTATAATTTAAAATATTTATTTATTTGAGTTTACAATTAATTGGTTTTCTATAGATTAGTTTATTACCATTATGCTTAAACTACTTCTATATTTTTAACCCTTTCCCCACCACTCTAAAATTTAGGGTTAAATAAAAACATTAAAATGTAAAAGTTTTCCAAAAAAATTAAATTTGGAATAACACATAGGGTTAAGGGTTATTTACTAAATTTGGATGTATACATAATGCCCCCACTTTCACATATGTATGTGTGCATCAAAGTATAAACTATAAATAATTTGATATACATACCTTCACTTACCTAGGAAAGCATTAAGGGTTTTAAATTTGTCATCAATAAGTTTTCATTCACACTTAAATAGTTTTTAACCCATTTTAGAATATATGTAGGGTTAAATGGGCTAGAATATCCTATGCACAATGATGAATAAAGCTATTCTAGAGCAAGCCAATTAATTGAAAACCTAGATAAATGAATATTCTTAATTTAAATGCTAAGTTATGATAAGTATATAAATTAAACTCAAAATAATAGTTTGATTGCATAAACATGAAGAAGCGATAATACTTATCTTATCTTTAAATGTGTAGACATATCTTAGAATTACAAAGGTGGAAAAGAGGTAGGGACAAGACTAGGATCCAATCATCATATTCTAATTTTTTTTTTATAGAGTCCTAGATATTTATGTCAACATATGGACACTTGTGTCAAAATTTCTAGCTTGATCATGATGAAACCATCCTATACACAATATTAGATATATCAAAGCAACCACATGGATCCTTCTAGGTTTTTCATGGCCTTTCTATTGATGTCTTTTATTTGTGCACATAAGTTATTGATTATTATGTATGGATCATACCCTATCTCTTCACCTTAAGTCTTTTTACCTTGTGAAAAATGGGTTAGTTGGCTCATGGTGGTTAGTTAACCTCAAGGACCCCTTAGTTAATGAGTTGTACCTACATAGCCAATATTCTAATGAGGGCCTCAAACATATGTATTTATCACCAAGGGGTTGGATTGTGTGTGTACAAAAGTGAAATATAATATATAAAAATACATGCAATGATATAACTTTTAACTTGACAAATACTACTCATGGGATATTATTTGATTGCTTCAAACCTATGATATGTCTACTCTTCTAAGTGATATGAAAATAAGGAAGAATATGGTAGTATAACTTAGTTTTGCAATTGATTTATTGAGCTTGAATAAGTGCTTTATTGGTATTTAATATATAGATAATGAGTAAGATTACATTGTATTTATACCACACCTTTTTAAAATATCTCATAATAGGGCTCAATAAGACAAATGGGCCAACCTATAGGATTCAAAATATTTTTAAATTAGATTACTTTTGAGAATTAGGCACTTAATAAGAATCTGTACACTTGTGTCAATGAAAGTGTCTCTATATGGGATGTAAGTGTTTGAAAGGATAATAAGTTGCTAAGGATATAAAAATAATAGTGATAAGAATTTTTAAGTTATTTTTATAGTGCAAGATATTTGGGTCATCAAAAATGATTGGGTCAGACCATAAGATAAGTAGTTAGGCATGATGAGATGGTGAATATGAGCCATTTTATAGTAGTAAGGTATATAATTAAAGGGTAGAATTGATAAGTATTTGTCAATTATACAAGACTAAGATGCTATATAAATTATATTTTAGTATCTACATTCCCCCCTTTAATTTAGCAATGCATAAAAATGAAATTACTAGGTTAAAAGAAAGAAATGCATACCTAGGTGTGTATAACACACATTAAATTTGTTTTAGGAAACTTTAAGTGTTTTATTGGTTTATGACCTATAAACAAGATCATGTTACAGTATAAATTAGTTCATATAATTTAAAATTTGACATAATTGAAATTCTTTAAAATAAAGAGATCAAGGAAGGAGTACATGTGTGTGTTGATAGAACCATGTTTCCCCTTGGTACTTTGACTTGGTAAAGATGATTATTTATGAATAATTAAATATGATAGAGGTTAAAAAATAAACCTTGGATATTTTAAGAGGGATACTGGAAGGTAATTCTGTGCCCCCCTCCCCCCTCCCCAATCTAATGCAAAGGTGAGTTGTGACACAACCATTGAGATCATTATATCTCAATCACATAACTCAAGTGACAATACAATAAAATCCAACTTAAGTCATATAAATAATTAAAAATAAAAAATAAATATATTTTTAATCCATTTTATTCATTAAATATCAACCACACTACTAAAGGGATCCAACTATTATAGATAAAAAGGCTCAAAATGACACTTCTTAGTGAAAATGGAGCTCCTTGGTAAAATATCAATGCTTTTTGGTAAATAAGTTTGAATAATTTTGAGTATATATTTGTAATTTTTGGTGATATTTCATGGAATATGCACATTTAATGTGTCTTAATTTAAAGTATATATATCAAAATTTAATCCTTAATTTTTAATTTTTTATAATATTTATCATAAATCTATGAAAATTAGTGCAATGTATAGGATTCTATATCATGTATATCTAAATCATGTAAACCATGATAAAATTATATAAATGATTAGGATTAGTATAAGTGTGGATGTCATGTCTCTATGACATGTCCTCACTAATATTCCCACCCTTTTGAGGTGAGGGAAATGGAATATGGTAGTTACCTTAAGTCAAAATGGTAGGATAACTATATAATTTGTGTATGAATCATGTAGCATATATAAGTATCATGTATAATTAGATATACCAATGAATATCATAGTATGTGATCAAAAAAATCCTTAAGATGCATGATATAGATCATGGAAACATCTATAAAGTATTTTTTGACCAATTTTAACCCCCAAGGTCAAAAGGTCAACCCCTATAGGTGAAAAATTTCTTGCCATGTTTTTTTAACCTTGTCCCTAGATTTTTCATTCATTATGTGGTCTTTAAAAGGTATTGTTAAAACCTTATTAGAAAATATGAAGGTTTATTTGATAAAGTTAAGGTAATGTTTTATCTTGGTCTTATGATGGCCTAGACATGTCATGGTGTTATGAATATTGGTAAAGTGGTGTCATTGGTCCTTATGTGTCCTCAAAGTCATATTTTAACCTTCATTAAATTTTATAAACATTTCACATGTGTCTGGGAAGTATAAGGTTATTTTGTAAACTTTAAGGTAATGTTTAATGAAGAAAAATATCTTTTTGGCTAACTCCAATGTGTATCAAATATTTCAAGATGAATAATTCATACAAGACACTTAACAAGGTTCTTGGAGGAGTTATATAACTATAATATATGTTAGGATGTTATAAAGTGATCAGTTTCTTGTAATTCAATGCTAAGTAAGGGAGTTTTACTCACTTGTATGAACTTGAGAAACTCAATTTTAGGTGAAAATAATTTATAAGTGTCTCCTCATATCCAAAAGGTCAAATTCATGCTTGGAATGAAGTTTTAGGTCCTAAAAATGTATAAGTTTCTCTATAAACTCCATAAATATATTCATAAGCACATAAAGGCAAGTTTCATGTGGATGGTATGGGTAGGAGAGAGAATGTGTGTGTGTGTGTGTGTGTGTGTGAGAGAGAGAGAGAGAGAGAGAGAGAGAGAGAGAGAGAGAGAGAGAGAGAGAGAGAGAGAGAGAGAGAGAGAGAGAGAGAGAGAGAGAGAGAGAGAGAGAGAGAGAGAGAGAGAGAGAGAGAGGGTTTAATATTTTTTATAGAGAAGGGGGTCTTAGTAATATTAAAATTTGTGGCTTTTTTTTTATAGATTAATCCTCTCTCCTTTATGAACAATCATTAATAAGGTAGGGTAGTCTGAAAAATCTAGTCAACCTCACAAGCTCACTTTCTCTCCTTGAAATGATAGTTTAAATAAATTTGAATGCATAATATAATTTTAAGAAGATATAAAGGGTATGTAAATTCATATTTAATGCTTATCCAAATCCAATTTGGCACGTGTGAGCCCAATTTGTAAAGAAAGCTCCATTTTTGCATATATTGCAAGATGACTATCATCATTTATTCATTATTTCAAGGTTTTACACAAATTCCAATGCATTAAGGAAATTTTATAATGTCTTAAAACATAATAATAATCCATTTAAGTCTCTCCAACTTGACTAGTCATTTTTTACCAATCTTTTAATAGTATTTATACTCCTATCTTGAAGATTGTGCATAGGGGTCTACTTATATAAATGTAGTTACATAAGGTTTATTTGGATTTATTAGAGGCAAATGAAGTTTTTAACCTTAAAAAAATTGTGATGGATAATTTTTTGATAGTTTCAAGCTCATAATATTGTGTCAATAATCATGTGAAGGCTTAGAATATCAAAAATGTAAACCTACAGGTCTGCAGACATGTAGGTCTACATTTTCTAAGAAATTGTGTTAATTTTCACACTAAGACTTGAATTTGTAAACCTAAATGGTAAATAAATGTAGTTTTTTAATATTTGTATAGTTTAAAATTTATGGATAAGGGTGTCATCAACCTAGTTTTCAAGATACCTAACAACCAAACTTACATGCAAAATGATAAGTTTGAACAGTGTGAAGCCTTGAGTCAATATGAAGGAGATTTAAAGTGCACATGTGAAATATAAAGAATTAAGGAGGAATATTTTATTTAAATTATAAAATTCATGATTATCTCATGTGATGATTAAATTCATTGAGAAATTAAATAGCCTAATTAGGCCTATTACAAGCAAGACATGGAAGAGAAATGCATATATGGTCAAAATGAGCATGTATAAGGTCTTGAAGAGTTTGGAAAGGATTGAAAATACTAAAATAATTTATAAATACTAAACTTAATTTCTTTTTAAATATTTATTTATATGATGGATTTCCTAAACTCCATATGCAATCAAGATTCAATAACTACCTACAAGTTTGCCTAAATAACTCAAGTTGGTCTCAAACTTGAGAATAGAATATAATGTAAAATAGTGAAATTATATATTCAATAGGTATAAAAAGTTATAAAATAAATTTTAAGAGAAAGAAACTAAAGAGGGAGGATCAAATAGGATGATCAAAATAAACTCTCCTTAAACCTAGAGGTACATAGTTAGTATGGGCTCCTATAGGCCTGTATGGTCTTGATAAGAAGGGTGTCTATTTTGTTTAAAGAGATGAGGTCTAAGGTTTGAGGTTTAGATAATTAATAAATATTTATTTAATCCTTAAAACTTGAGCATGAATTTTAATAACTTCAAACCCAAATGATTGACTCATCATAATACCACATTCAATCTTGGTAGGCCTAAAACTAAACCCTATAGATTTGTGTTTGGATTGATGAGGGAAATTAGTTTATAGAAGGAAAAATTAAGAAAATAGGGTAAGATAATATTTAATAATTTTTAAAATATTAATTTTTCTAAAATAAGCACCTATAGGTATATAGGAAAATATGAACTATGTTTAAATGGTAGAACTCACACAGGCCTATGTGAAGTATGGATAGAATATAAAAGGAGATGAAGGGAATTTTGGGCATGAATTTTCCCAAAGAAGTTTAAAAATAATATATAATAAAATTACACAAGTTTAAAATGTAGATATTGAGAGGAGATGACTTAAACAGGGCCTTTATGGTCAATTTGACTTTTTTCTCCTAAGCCCTCATGACAGGTAGTCCAGGTTGTAGAACCTTTTAGATACAATTTATCATTGATAGGAATGTTTTAGATTAAGGTAAAAGCAGGTTTTGATGGGGCCCCAAAACCCATTACAGATCAAGAAAGATAAAACAATACAAAATGCCAGGAAAGGCAAACCCACTAAAAAATAGTACCAAAACTAGGTTTTACAAAGACCTAAAACCTAAACAAAACCAGGTATAACAACCTGAAACAATGCTAAAAAATATAAATCATTAACTATAAGCATTACCTAAGAATGAAGAAGACACCGTCAGATCCAACAATAATGACGGCCAAACCCAGGGTCGATCCGTAAACCCTATAAATGCGCTGCCCACAAAAACAACACCACCACCAAAGAGACAAGCCCCAGAACCACCGCCACCAACGCCCATTCCATACACTTGATCAACTGCCCAAACTCCCCCTCAGCAAAGGAAATGCCACCATGGCAATCAAAAATCATCGAAGAAATCCCCAACGTCTGTTAACAACTCAATATGAGCAGTGACCCCAGTTGACAGAATGTGAAGGCAAATTGTTAGGATTGTGGAGCTAAAAGCTTCACTGATGCAGACATGGAGGAGGTTGCAGAATGAGTTGCAGAAGTGTCAGAAGTGTTTGGCGTTGGTCTGGCCAACCGGCGTCGGTAGGATAAGACAGGAAGGCAACCGACGTCGGTCATATATCGGCCAGCGTCGGCGACCCCCAGGCGGACAGGGACCGACGTCGGTCGCCTGTGTGGTTCGACTGCGAGTTAATTACGGGCAGTGGGTTGACAAACCAAGTGTTTTCATGATGAGTGCTAATTTTAGACTCATAGCTGCGGATCTAATTATGGTAATTAGATGTCTAATCACTGTTTGGATGAGATCTATATAATAGACTCATGGTTGTATTGGAAAAGTGTGCTAGGGAGTAAGAGAGCATAATTATAAGCTCCTTCTATGTGTGAGGTAGAGCAATGGTGCGTTCCTCCTAGTGCCTCAGTACCAGGTGTGTTGGTGCTGGATTGGAGAGCCAGCTGGGTTCTTCAAGAGTGTAGGATCTTGGTCACAGTTGCATGGCCTATATAGGAGATCTACATGGTAAGTAAGATCGTTGATCTGCAGGTGTATGTGTGTGCAAGGTCAAGGTTCACAGGTGAGCAGAACCATTGTTTGATTTGTAGGTGTGCAAGGTCATATAGATAGCAACACAACAGGGAGCAGTATCAGGCAGGATCTACTTGGAGTACAGGTGTGTACTCGGATAGAGCAAGAGGAAGGCAAGGGAGTTCCTTCCATAAGTATGGTCTGTTGAATTGCAGGTTGTTGCAGATTCATGGGAGATCTACTTGAAGTACCTTGAGTACTTGTGGAGCACGTGGAGTGCTTGTGGAGTGCGTGGAGCACTTGCGGTGTGCGTGGAGCATGGGAGGTGAACACCAACTCTGTATTTTGAGTTGGGTGTTGGGACCTGTGAGAGGGAGAGCTTTGGGGAGAAGAATTACTATTCACTTGAGGTGTGGGAAACCTCTGTAAGGTGGTGGAGAAGAAGTGGCATCTTCTTTATTGTATTCTTTTCTGTATAAAGTGTTAATACAATTTGTGTATTGTCTCTCATATCTTGTGTTATTCTGAATTCTAGTTACTTGGTGAATCTGGTTAATTTCCGCATATTAAGTTGCTTGGTTTAGTAATCAAATTGTGTGCTTCTGGTTTACTTCTCCCAACACAAATAAGGTAGCTGCAAAGGTTAGGGCTTAGTTCAGAACCATGGCCAATAAATAACACTCTGTGTGGATCCCCCATAGGGGTTTCCCCCAACAAAACCATAGCATCCAACATGCCAAACACCTACCTACACGCCCATATGGCGTAGGCAGAACCACCCCCAAAATAGAGGCACATAGATCACGACCAGAGCCTGACCCAACAACCCGCAGTGGCCTCCATGAAAAACCCTGTACAGCTCCCCCACGACACCAAAGAAACACACACAAGCTGGAGATCCAACCCTATTTCCAAAATAAAGTTCCACGCATTAGCAGATCTGGCAATAATGCCACGCAGATGCAAGGGTTTGAGAGGGCCGCGCACCCATGCTCCCCCATAATTGATAGGAATGTTATATATTATGTCATAGATATTTAAGGTCACTCAAAATAATGGTGAACATCTAAAATGTTTTAGAGCCTAAGATTATTCTCACAGTCTCTCACATAGTTTACCATGCCAGAGAGGTCTTTTTGTGAAGCTCAAAACTCCACCAAGGTAGTGAAAAATGGAAATTATATATTTGAAGTGATAATATGGGTATTATAATTAAAAATAATATAACTATTTCATTCCTCCAACTCCACACCAATATGAATTATTGCTAAGAAGACTGAACACTTAGAAAGCCCCTTTTCACCTTGAGAAGAGCCCGAGAAGGTTAAAGTTTTGATTAGATATTGAAGAAGAGTTTTCATGGTAATAAGTGGTGTTTAGGGATGATTTATAGGTCACATAGATTACACCTTATGTTATTAATAAGGAGATATAATATTTGTTCTCTGTGAACAATCCTTAAGAGATGAAGATACCTAAAATCTTGTTAAACCTTGGTAAGAACCTGATGGGAGAAATAAGCCATCCAATGGACATTAATGGATAGATTAAACATTAAAATAGACTTGGTGACATATATAGGTCATTTTAACACCTTATCAAACATTTTTTAGAACATTTATAGGTATACTACTCTATGAAATAGGCCTAAATATAAGGTTGTAGGCTTGTGTGTGAAGAAGTAGGGTATGGGATAGTCTCCAAACCAAGTAAAGAGGTATATAAAGAATAATAAGAGGTTTTAAAACCATAAAATTCACCTTAATAGGTCTCTCAAAGTAATATTTGAACTTTTTAGTCATAAAATGGGTCAAGAAAGGAGAAATATACCATTTTGAAAGCCAAATGTCCTATATGCAGGCCTATAAAATACAAAAAGAGACCTCTATTGAGCATGTTGAGTTGTAATAAGGTGTTTAAAACCTTATAAAACTATTTAAAATAACTATAACCTAATAAAATATTTTCAAACTACCTCAATCACCTCTCAAGGTTGTTTAAATGCCTAGACTAGGGCTTTGACCTTTTCATGGTTTACCCATCCGTACAAGGTCTCAAAACTTGAAAATTTTCATAGAAATTTTTTATGGTATGGTTAAATTGAATCAAACACTTCCTTTAGGTTTCACATGTGTGGGAGTCTTGTGGAGTTAAAACTCAATTTTATAGGCCTAGAGGGCTAATGGAGACCTAATTAGAGAGAAGAAATGAGCTAATAAGTGTAATTCTACTCAGATTTAGGTCCTAAAATTTTGAATGGAGTTGTAATGGGATACTAAATCCTCAAATATATATTTATTTTTCCAAGAGTGTCCATACACTATCCTACATGAGGATATTTACCTATTTTTAGGGCTACAAGGAATTAGGTGCTAGTGAGAACTTTTGGTGTAAGATAAAGTCTTAAGGGTTGTTTGAGGCCTTAAAATTAATTGTTATAGGTATATTATGATATTAATAGGACATAAATGGAGAGATAATACCTTGGTAAGGAAAAAATCAAGATTTGACAATTGCATGCAAGGGAGGCATGGTAGAGATAGAGGGTTTCAAGACACCTAAGGAGTTAATTGATGATTTCCACTGATATGTAAGTTTGAGGATCTTATAAACTGATACAAGGTGGAAAATATAAAATTAATATATATTTAAATAGGAGTTAGTGATCAAATGTGCCTTTTTTCTATCACAAGCCAAGGTAAAGGGTAATTTTTAAGAACAAATGAAAGATGTCAAATAAGATGAAGACCCCTACACCACTTGGGAGAAGAAGGCATCTTAAAAAGTGAAAAACATGACATTAAGTACCTGATGATATAGCTTCATAACTCATTATTTTTAAAAAAATATATTTTGGACACATGCCACCTCTCTCTCTTACGTCCCTCTCTCTTATTCTTTCTCACTTTCTCTATAAATTTAGCTTTGATAAGCTATGTTTGTATCCTTCCCCTGGGTATGGTGAATCCCTACCCATATTAAATAATTTGATCAATAAGAAACTATTGTTTTACCACCTCTTTTTACTATTTTCAATGTGTGTGTATGATTAGTTGATCTTATCAAGTGATTAGCTTTGATTATTTGGTATGTTTTCCTTGTCTAGCATTCATATTTAGTTTGAAATCCTCTTTGTATGTCTTGTGAAGTTTCTAAGTGAGGTGTGAATGTTGAGTGAGCTATAATTTCATGACCTATTTACTAGTCTTCCTATCCCAAACATATTTCACTAGCTCCATAGTGAAGTGTTGATGTAGAGAGGTAGATTATGAGTATTATTTGTTACAGGTTAGTCTTATGGTTGATGTGCATTTTTAACTAGTTGGTTGTGGTAAGAACTATTTATTTCATCACCTCCATTAGATAAATTTTTTCTCTCTTTTCTTAATAAGTTTTTAGATTAATTTTTGAGCCTAAATGATACATCAGCAAGATCTCAATCCAACATTAGGCCACCCATAGGTTATGATTGTCTCCATGTTACCCCAAATTTGGAAGGCTTGAACTACCTTTCAATGGTGAAAATTTGGTTGATAATAGTATTTGGCATTCTTGGTGGGACTAAGGTCCAAAGTAATGGAAGTATTTTTAGTGTTTTAATTTTACATATCAGCCTTTAGAGGCATTCAAAACATCAATGGCAACTTTGTGATCAATGAACTAGTTTTAGCAGCCTAGTCATTTGTTTAAAGTAAGTTGTGCTTTCAATTCATTATCTTGATGAATTTTTTATGGATAAGTTTGAATTAAATTTTAATTTCATGAAATTTGATGAGGAATATTAAACCAATGATACTCTATATCATACTCACCATGACTCTTACTAGTCATATACTGAGCCTTACCATTAGGATAATAACCCTTATCAGTCCTATCAATAACCCTCATATGATCCCAATTATATACCTCAAACATTATAAATATTGTTAACCTCCTATTAGAAAGAGAATCAATATAACCCTAATTATGATCCATATTAGTCTTATTATAATACTACATCATCCCTGTATGGTTATGATGATACATATGAACAACCTTGTCTTCAACCATGTTACCCTCCTCCCACTCTCCACTAGCATTCCAAGCTTTTTAAGATGGGATAGATGAGATGGAGAGTAAGGTAATAGAATGTGGAATAAGATTTTGTTCAAAGTATCAATATAAGGAAGTGATTGGGATGTTTTTATCTTTATCTAATTATCCACTAGAGAGGAATGAGTTGTGCGCATTTATATTGGAGAAGATGGAAACTTGTGAGAGGCAACAAAGAGAGTTAGATCATATGTGCCAAGAACCCTATTGTTCTCCTTATCATCCCTCATATGATAAATATCCTCATGAATCCATTAATCATCCTCAAATATAACCTCTAATAGAACCAATACAATCTCCAAGAGAACCTACTAGTTTCAAAGTCCCAACTTGGAACCAAGTAGTTAAGACTTAGGAGAGACAAGAGGAAGAGTGCCTAAATAAGGAAATTAAAGTCAAGGAATAAGAAATTGTGCCTATTCAAGCCCCATTTCCCTCTCCTAAATAACCTCAAAATTTTCCATCTTGGAGGTATATTCAAGAATGCATTCAAGAAAGAATGAGGTCTTAGTTGAGAGGGTTGAAAATAAAGTTGTAGCTATTGAAGAACCTCAAGAAGTATATGAGAAGGATGAGGTGGTTATTGAGAAGAATGAGATACTCATAGTATAATTGAATATTATCTCTCTTCAAGAATTCATATAATAATATTCCATTCCCAAGACCCCAATTTGAAAAAATGCTCCTTCAATTCCCAAGCTAACTAATAAACTTATTCCTTGCCCTCCCACCATCTCCCTTATTAAAGGGGAACTTATAATATGGGAGATAAATGAAGAATATTAGGATATAGTTTCAAGTGAACATGATGAATATGATTTAAATGTGTATGAGGAAGAATATTTCATTAGTAATCCACTTGGGGAATAAAAGGAAAATCATTCTAAAAAGATGAGGTTCTAGAAGATGATCTTGATGGTATGATTCAAGAAGGAGATCCAATCACATATAATCTTGTTGAGGTTGCATCTAGTCTTAATGTTCAAGGTTATTAAAGCCAAAAAGCTGATGTTATGAATGAATTTGAAATTGTTTCAAATGAGTAAGAGGTTGAACTATACGAAGTTGTTTCCCAATCACATCATGACTACATAGAAAGCTTTGAGACTCTTGAAATCCCCATGGATCTTGAGGAGAAAGGTGAAGATGATATTCAAGTTGGTCTCATTAATATTAACCAAGGTAAGGATCCAAAAGATGATTGGAAGTAGTAAACTAAATATCTTAAATATATTTAAGGCCTTTGAAAAGATACATATCCTATTGAGCATGTTCATGAGAAGGTTAATCAAGACACACTCATTGAGGAAAATGATGCATCTTTGATTTAGTATGGAAAGATACTTAAAGAGCTTGATGAAATTATAATAGTTGATAAGAAATATGATGACATTCAATATGTCATGAAGGCCCAAAAATCATGCTTAGATAGAGCATCATTAGATGAGGTTATAACTAATAAAAAATATGGAGTGGATCTTAAAGCACATGATGAGTTTATCTTTATAGGAGATTGGTTTGTTGCTATTATTTCATTTGAGAGCATGCTAAGAGGATTGACATTCAAAAGGAAGGTGAAGCTAACAAGAGCAAAGTTCAAGAGGTAGATTGGCTCATACTATTCTTAATGTTATGGAGTAAAAGATATCACAATCTTCCCATTTGATCCAGGAGGAAGAAGTTATTTTTAGGTCAATTGTACATTTTAGTTATTTTGTTGTGTTTTATGTTCCCTAAGTGCTTAGCTAGCACATGTGTGTGTCTTATTTCATTTGATAATGTATTGTCCTTATTTTGTGCATATTTGTATTTCAAATTAGTTGTTTTTATTTTGTTAAAGGTCTAGTTATAGTCTGAGGTTGAGTGAAAGTGACTCTATTTTCCAATGGAAGGATAAGGCTACTAGTCTAATAAGCATTGTAGGCATGCTACCCCCACAAATCACTAATTTGTTAACTAATTTTGACCCCCAAGTTCAAAAGGTTAAGCTTTATAGGTAAAAACTTGATTTTCATGTTTTTATAACCTTGTCCCTAACTTTTTAATGCCTTATGTGGTCTATAAATGGTCTTTCTAAAACCTTATTAGTAAAGGTTAAGGTTTATTCGACAAAGTTAAGGTAATTTTGTATCTTGGTCTTGTGATGGCCTAGACATGTCATGGTGTAATTAAGTATTTTCAAGTCGTGTAATAGGTCTTTAGGTGTCCTTCAAAGTCATATATTACCCTTCATCAAATTTTATAAACATTTCACATGTTTTTGGGAAGTTTAAAGTTATTTTGCAAACTTTAAAGTAAAGTTTAATGAAGAAAAATATGTTTTTGGATAAATATAATGTGTATCAAATATTATAACATGAATAATACATAAAATATATTTTATAAGTTTATTATAAGAGTTAGATAATTATCATATATGTAAAGATGTCACAAAGTGATTAATTATTTTAGTTCAATGTTAAAGAAGGGAGTTTCACTCACTTGTACAGACTTGAGACACTCACTTTCAAGTGAAAATAGTTTATAAGTGTATCCTAAGCTCAAAAATGTCAAATTAATGATTTTAAAGAATTTTTAGGTCCTAAAAATGCATAATTTACTTTTTAACCTCCATCACTCTCTTTACAAGCTCATAAAGGCAAGTTTCATGTGGATGGTATATCTAGGGGAGAGAGATTCAGGGTATGATATTTTTTACAAAGGAGAAGGTACTAGTAAGATTAATATTTGTGGAATTATTTTGAAGATTCATCCCCTCTCTTTTATAAACAATCATTAAGAAGGTAGGTCAGTTTGAAAAAGCTACTCAACCCCACAAGCTCACTTTCTCTCCTTGAAATGATAGTTTTAGGAATTTTGAATTCTTAATATCATTTAAATAAGATATAAGGGGTTTGTAAAATCATATTTCATGCTTATGAGAATCCCATTTTGCACACATGAGCCCAATTTGTCAAGAAAGCTCCCTTTTTGTATATATTACAAGATGACCATCATTATTTTTTCATTATTTTAGGGTTTTACACAAGGTACAATGCATATAGGTGATTTTATAATGTATTCCACTATCCTATTAGTATATTTAAATCTCTCCAACTTGATTGGTCATTCTATACATGTTGTATGTGGTTTTATGCACACCAATTCATAATGAGGTAGCCTCTAACATTTTAGGATCTCAATGGAGATACAATCCACTCTAGGGCATGAGTTGTAGGTATGTGGTTTTAATAACTAGGTGATGGAATAATAGGTAAGGCATGTAGGTTGCTAACAAGGATGATGAATGGTTTTTATAAGAAAATCAAATCTAGGCGAGTTAGTGGCTGGATGGTTGCTAATATAGAGTGGTTAGATCTTAAAAATAAACTCAAAAAAGGAGGAAAGGGTAGATAAAGAAATAAATATTCAATGTCCTTAATAATCACCTCTTAAGATAATTTTAATTAGATAAGTTATTTTAGAACCAATGTCTGTTGCTAGTAGCTATTGTACACACATAGATAGACATGGTCAAGAAGTTTAAGATAATTTGATATAATAAACTCAAATGTCTTAATCAAAGTTTTATAATTTTATATTAGTTGTTACAAACCCTTACTCAAGAGATTATGACTCAAATTAGATATATATTTGAGATAGTTGTTGCACATACATAAAAAACTATGTCATTGAAAGCACCTCTACACACTGAGAAAATTGAAAAAATTAACTTACTTGCTAATAATCAATATAATTACTAATAATTAAATAGTTATTACACATCTAAAAATAACATATTAATCAAGACAATAAATAATTCCTCATAGCTATTTCACACTAAGAATTATTAAATCAAAAAACCAAAAAGATTAATCCTAATTACATAGATCTTAGAGAGAAAATACACAAACACATTTGCTAACAATCAAAATTGATTCTGCTTCTGTATTGATTTTTTTTGACCCTTTAAAAATGTGGGTTACATATGTTTAAATATACTTAGGTATGGGTCACATCATCCTCAAAGTACATGCAAAATTTGATTTCACGACATAGTTAGAACCCCAGTTCTAAATGTAGTTTCAAAATTATATGTAATGTATACATAGAGTTAACTTACATTTATCAAGAATTAAATTTAGATTTTATATTATCATGAAATGTGTGCATGTTTACAAAAACATTTATGCAAATTTTACATTAAGTTTTAAGATTAAAAAAATATGAGTACAAAATTGATGCCACTTATTGAATTGACATGTACAAAACTGACCTTTCAACTAAGGATGAGTGGACGTCTACATGGATGCATTAACCTTAGTGGGAGTCATCACTATTTTTATTGGAACTAAACTATATGTAATGGGTTCTCTCAATTTTATTTCATTTTCTGATTAAATAAGTAAGAAACTAATAATAAAGGGTGTGGTAGAAGAACCTATTTGTTTATGCATGCATGATCTAGATGATTGTGAAGAGTTGCTCTTTATCTTGGGAAGAATGACATATAGATAATAAATCACTCATGAAAATGGGTTGTTAGATGAATAGCAAGGTGGATTGCCTAGCCTGAACTGGGTAAGAGGTGTGATCTTACTAGGAGGTTGTCAATCCACACTCTTAAAATAGTTAAGTTGAAAGAAGTAAAGATAAAGTAATTGCATCAAATGAAATAAAAGATTGAAAGATAATAAAAGAAAAATCAAATAATTGATAAAAGAAATAAATTAATTATAGAAATAAGCAAGTCAATAATAATGCTAAAGAGGTCAGGTTGGGTTCAAACAATAGGTGGGGTCTCTGTGAAAAAGGAACGACACAAAAAGTGGAATTTAGCTAAGGGTAGGTAGGAAGAAATAAAACATGATATTATTTCTTACCATAGTGATATTTAGTAGTTAGGGTGATTTTTAGTGGTTATGTTAATCATTAGTGGTTGAAGGTGACTATCAATAGTCAAGGTGACCATCAATAGTTCTTGTGGGATCTAGGTACGTTAAAAAAGGGGTTACAAAATGGATACACCAAGGTACTAAAGGTTTATTTAGAGTCAATGGGTCAGAGGGTAATGGGTAGAAGGGTCTGGGTCAGATAGAGATGTCAAAAACCAAATAAACAACTTAAAAATAAAAAATAAACTTAGCTAGTTGTTTGATAGTTAGTAGATGATCCTAAAGTGATTTTGGTAGAGTAATGGTACTTTGTCTGAAGAATAATTTTGGGAGAGGTTTATGTCTCTATCATGGTTATTGACTTGCTAAAGGGAGAACCTGTAAAGAAGTTTGATATCTCTTGATGACCGTTGGTTGATATCTTTATTGCTAAAATAGATGAATGCTTGGATGAATGGATTGATTGATCCTTTTCACTTCCTATATCCCTCCTTTTATAGGTAAAGATAGATGAAGGTAGAAGGTTCCATATGAGGTTTATTTGGTTGTTGTGATGTGATAGCTAATTGTATATATTAAATTTAGATGTGTTAGCTTGCACATAGCTCAAGTTGTCTTTGATCAAATATGGAAGAGACCTGATCATTGATAGTCAAGGGTTTAAGGTTAAGTGCGGTAAAAGGGTAAATTAGTGAGTTGGGTTTAGCTAGTTTAGCTAAACTAACTTAGGATCATGGTTGGAGGTTGGGTGATAGTCTGATTAAGGGTGTTTTGACATCTAGAACCATCATGTGTGGTTATTTAATGTCTATATTTTGCCTCTTTTTGTTATGTAATTTTTGTCAGCAAGCTGTAAAACAAAAATGGATTGTGAGTTGAAGGTTTATTTGTGCTAAGCATGACAGGAGGTGTTCCCCTTCAAACTAAAAGTTGATGAGGTGAAATCGAATTGGGTGTAGGTTTGATAAGTAGTTATGGTGAGTCACAAGGTTGGTAATAATAGTGGTTGGGAATTTAAAGTGCAAACATGTGCAAAAAATGTGACTAAGTGATAGCCGAGATCGTGTATAAACTAATTGATGAGAGAATGTTTCTCTCAATTTTATTTCATTTTCTAATTAAATAAGTAATAAACTAGTAATAAGAGTGTGGTAAAAGAACCTATTTATTTGTGTATGCATGATCTAGATGATTATGAAGATCTCCTCTTTGTCTTGGGAAGAATGACTTGTAGATAAGAAAGCACTCATACAAAGGGGTTGTTAGATGGATAACAAGGTGGATTATCTATCATGAACTAGATCCAAGAATTGTGAGCTTACTAGGAGGCTATCAATCCACACTCTTAAAATAGTTAAGTTCAAATAAGTAAAGATAAATTACTTCCATCAAGTGGTAGAAAAGACTAAAACATAATACAAGAAGTAAATGTTTGATAAAAGAAATATAATAATTATAGTAATAAGTGGGTCAATACTAATGCTAAATAGGTTAGGTTGGGCTCAAAAAATAGGTAGGGTCTTTGTGAATAGGTAAGGACATAGAAAGTGGAATTTAGCTAAGGGTAGGTATAAATAACTTTCTATTATTTATTACCATAGTGACTATCGGTAGTCAAGGTGACCATCAATGGTTATGTTAACCATCGATAATGGGTGACCATTAGTGGTTGAAGGTGATTGTCGATGGTCAGGGTGACCATCAATGGTTCTTGTGAGATCTAGGTATGTTTAAAAATGGGTTGAAAAATGGATATAATAAGATGTTGAAGGTCTATTTGGCATCAAGAGATTAGAAGGAAATGGGTAAAAGGGTATAGGTTAGATAGAGATCTTAGAAACCAAATAAAAAACTTAAAAACCAAAAATATACTTAGTTGGTTGTTTGACAATTGGTAGCTGATCCTAGAGTAATTTTGGTAGTGTAACAATACTTTACCTAAAGAATAATTTTGGTAGAGGTTTAGGTCTCTGTCATGATTATTAGCTTGCTGAAGGGAGAACCTGTAAAGAAGTTTGATAGCTCCTTATGACTGTTGTTTGATATCTTGATTTTTAAAATGGATGAATGATTGGATGAATGGATTGATTGATCCTTCTCACTTCTTATTCCCCTCCTTTTATAGGAAAATAAAGATCAAGGTAGAAGGTTCCATAAGAGGTTTGGTTGGTTATTATGATGTGTTATCTTGGTGTATATATTAAATTTTGATGTGTTAACTTGAAAATAGTTTGAGTTATCTCTGGTCATATGGGAAAGAGACCTAATCATCGATGGTCAAAGTGACTATCGATGATCAATGATCAATGGTTGAAGGTTAAGTGGGGTAAAAGGGTAGGTTAATGAGTTTGGTTTAACTAGTTTAGCTAAACTAACTCAAGGTCATAGGTAGAGGTTAGCTAATGATTTGATCAAGGGTGTTTTAACATCTAAAACCATCATGTGTGGTTTTTTAGTGTCTACATTTTCCCCCTTTTATTATGTAGTTTGTGTTAACAAGATATAAAATAAAAATAGATTATGGGTCAAAGGTTTCATTGCCCTGAGCATGGGAGGAGGTGTTCCCCCTCAAATTGGGAGTTGATGAGGTGAAATTGAATCAAGTATGGGTTTGATAAGTGGTTATGATGAGTCATGAGGTTGGTGATAATGGTGGTTGGGAATTTGAAGCATAAACATGTAAAAAAATGTGACTAAGTGTGATAATTGAGATTACACATAGACTAAGTTGCCATGGTTTGGTAAAAATAAGGTTGGTTTTATAAGGACTTGTGATGGGGTAATCAGGTCACAACATTAGGTATAACTGATTGGGTTATTTATATCAAGTCTCCTAGATAGGGTTAGTATTCTCATAGGTATTTGAAGTAGGAAGTTATTTTAGAAAAACACAAATGGTTTGGTGTGCACTAGGTGGTGTAAATTTAAATGTTTAACATGACAAGGTTAGTAAATGTTATCAAAAGGTCCATGGAAAGGTTATCACAAAATATGTGATAGTTTGAGCCAAAATGGCCAATGTCAAGGTGGACATGGTTGGTAGGGTAGGTAGAGAAGGTGGTCTCCAAAAGGTGGTACTAATATTTTGGTGTTAAAAGTCTTGAAAATAGGAGAGCTTGACCATCATTGGTCAGGGGTCTCAAAATTAATCATCGACAGTCACCATGACCATCAATGATCAAAGGGGAACCCTAAAAGCATGAAGGATAAAAAGTGAAAAAAAGATGTCATTTTCACTATTGGATTTTGGCTCTCTTAAATCTTGTACACTTGGTAATTTTGGAATTTTGTGCAAGAGTGTTGATGAGGTGGTTATTGATTGGTTGAGGAGATGATTCATGTTTAGTTGACCTTGGTTTTGGATCAAGGATGTAGGGTGGATAGGGACACAACCGAGTAGTGGGACCTAGGATCCCTCCCTGATAACAATCAAGGAATGAGGTAGGAGTTGTATTGAATTGTTAGATTAGATAATTTTGGTTGAATTTGTAGTTGGTTTGGGGAAGGTTTTGGGTTGTGACCTAGTTTTAGGTTGGTGTTTATTTCAGTTGAATTAGCAAGTGAAAATTGAAATTAAGAAGGTAGATAGGTTAGAGGTAAGGTAGAGGATAAAATGAGGGTAATTAGGTATGGGAAAGAAGGGTTTGAGTAAGTTTTTAGGTAGATAGGGTTGGGGGTTTTTATATTGATGATAACATATAGTGATTGTTGGTGGTCATACCTAACCATTAGAGGTCATAGTCAACCATTAATGGAAAGGACTATAGGCTAAATGGCTAGTTGATTATCAACTATCATAGTGACCATCAGTGGTCGACTAAAGGGTCAAGTGCATTGGATAAAAGGTTAAGGAAATAGGTTAAGGGTAAGATGTTTTTTATAAAATACAAAGGTTATATTTGAGTTAGAATGACCAAATGGGAATGCTAAGGGTAGATAAAAGATATATTGATATAGTTTTAGCTTGGGTGTGAGGTAGGTTTGAAAATATGTTGATTTAGTGTATTTAGGAAAAAATAGGTGTTATTATATAGGGTGAAACGAGGGAAAAAATGGTGAAGTCCATAGGTAATGTAGTTTATAAAAAAACTAAGTGTGTTTTTCTAAAAAAATTTACAAGCATGAGATCAAATCTAGATATAGGATCAGGTTCCTCAGATCTTTGTGGAAATCCATCATGGGATGACTAGATATACATGGAGGAGGTCAATGTCGATATGATGATGCACTTACATCACATACCATGAGATGTGGTGATGATCATGACCCTCATCAAGAGATGGAATCTAACCATGAACACCTTTCTTCTATAGACTGGCAAGATGACTATCATACTAGAGGACAATCATAGGATCACATTGTTACCCATTCAAGGGGAGCCAATATATCACATTAAGAGAGAAGAGAGGGATGATCACATGGATCTCCTATATGGTGAGGCTTAGGCCTTCACTAAGTGGCATGTAGGAGGCTTTAGGTATAGGCTATTATATCAGAGGGCTAGAGATGATCAGAGGTTAATGATGATGATGATGATGATGATGGTAGTCTCATGTTTTGCAATGCTAGATTTGAGTAGTGGGCAATTTTCATATCTATTGCTAGGATATTTAGTGGAGATGTTATTAGGTTAGATAGTTTTTGGGTTGGCACTTATTTTTTTAGTATAAATATATAGGGAGTTGTGGGGGTTTTGATCTCATTAGAGATATGGCATTAGTGTGGGGTTTGTGTTGCATTCTTAAGCTTATGAGTATATCCATATTCTAAGACTGATGGGGTTGCCATGGGAGGGATATGCTTAGATGGACTTTAGGGTGGGATTTATGAAATGGAGTGATTATGCATTCACATGACCTAGAAGAGGTGTGCAAGACATTGATTGGTTCTGATGGGCACTTGAGGCTTAGAGGTTGGAGATGTGGTTTGGAGGTTGTATGTCAACTTCTCAAGGTGGGCCCACTATATTGACATATTTTTTTGATGCAAATTTATAGGTGGATTTTTGGGAGGAGAGAGGGTGATACTAAGCTCATCCCTTTTGACAAGGTGCATAGGCAATTTGGCCTAGTATAGGGGATTCTAGATCCATTCCTAAAGTATAGGTGGGAAGATGTTAAGTTTTTGCTTTTTGAGCCATAGACAAAGGAGGTGATTTTTGATCATGAAGAGCTACTCACTAGAGAAGAGATTGATGATGTAAGTTTTGTTGATGGCTACACAACATGGTATCAAGCCTTTTATGAAATAATAGATTTTGGATGGGATGATGGGGGTAGGTAGCCCATGGATGTGGATCTAGTTGGTAGGGGTCCATAGGTACATGTATAGGGAGGTGGCCCTAATGGATATGAAACAATGGAATTTTCCATTATGCAAGCATAAATCATAGATTTATAAGGGTAGGTGGCCACATTATAGGGCTAGGTTATGACATTATAATGTTAAGTGATGATTATGATAGGTGAGAGGGACCAGGCCATGACTTCACTAGGCTTGGTAACCAAAGAGAGGGACACTTTGAGATAAAGAGGAAGAAGTTGTAACATTAGTAGGACCACTAAGTAGTATTCCCATGGCAAGGTACTTGGCCATAATTGAGGAGTTACGTTATTACGTGGCCATAGTTATGATACAATTTCCACAAGAGCCCTGATAGAGTGAGTATAGAGCCAACATTTTAGGTCATGTAGGTGTAACAACTCTAGGGTAGTGGGCCACTCTAGTGGGTGAAAAAGTAATCACCTTAAGGGGGCAGGCACTAGGTGGTAGTGGTGCCCTAGGGGCATATGTTTATGATATGATATGTATAGATGTATATGATTTTAATATCGGGCTTTAAGCTAATGGAATGAGATGTATATTTTTTGAGAGAGAGAGATGCACATTATTTATATGTATTATTTGATGTTGATGAGACATGATGTATATGATGTGATGATGATATATAAATGTGATTTATGGTTCATGGTTCATAGTTTTTGATGTTTATATGCTTATGAGATGTAGACTCACTAGCTTAGGCATGTGATGATTATGGATGATGTTTATGATGAGTGGTTATAGATGATTATGATTATGTGATGCTTTGTTTTACAGATGGTTATGATGTTTATTATTTTTTTTATGATGTGATGCTTTGTTTTATATATGGTTATGATATTTTGATGATGTTTATGATAAATGGTTATGGTTATGATGTTTTTATTATGGTTATAGTGGTGGATATGTGATGTGGTTTATTTTGTTGATTATGATACAAATGATGTGTTCATTATGGTTATGATTATGGATGTGATGTTATGATTATGGTTATTTTAATGATAACACAAATAAAGTTAGATAACAAAACTAGATGTGGGAAAAGAGATGAAAAACATGAGACATATGTCTAAGTGAATATATAAACCAATTATGAAAGGATAAATAAAGAATCATGATGATTCTTTGTTGGCACAAGACAAAAAAAACCCAAATTTATATTTGATTAAGGAACATAATCCCTTTTAATGTTTTTTAATAGCATACATTGGTTTGTAAAAAGGTGTCTTGATCACATCGTGTCAAGCAAGCTCAAAATCCCTATATTTGTAGATGATACAAAGGGGAGATAGGTGATAGGTGGTATGAAGGGTAGTGTAACCTCTTGAGAGTTGGTTGTACACATTCTATAGGTGAACTAAGAACCACAATAGACAAGTCCATGTTTTAATTCAAGGTGTAGACTGATCGATGTAGGAAGTCTACTAATTCTATATATGAAAGCTAATTAAAACTTTTCTGGGATAGGTTGTTAAAATTTTTATATAGGGTTGTTTTATTATTTGGTTTTTATAATTTTGCGAAGTTAATCAATTTAGGAAGCTTCAAATTATTGATTTTACAAATTTGACTTAGCCATCCTTTAAGGGAGTGGTCTAAGTTTGGGCTTATTCATGTTGGTAGCTATCTTTCAAGGGATCAGTCTATCTTTTAAAGAAATTTTAAATTTTGGGAAACTATCCATCAAGGGATTTGTCTTCAAGCTAGAGATATTTGACCCAAGTGATATTTTTTTATCCCAAATTATTTTAATTCTAGGTTAGACATGGACAAGTCTATATGGGATTGAAGGTTCACCTTTATGAGGACAAAAATTAGAGTATAAAATGTCAATGATAGGTTAAAAGGGGGTTTGATAAATAATTACCATGGGATTCTATGTTATGAGGGATGAAAAATATACATGAGAACCATGCCATGGTAGAGCCTTAATACCCATATTTAGGATTGGGCTATGATTGTGATGGTTAATCACATGGTTCTATATTGTAATTGGTTGTCCTCAAAAGTATAGGATGAAGGTGTGAAGAAGGTGAAAATATCATAAATAAAGGGATAAGCTCAAGTTAGACACAAGGTGAGTTTGTTTCTTATTTGACAAAAATAAAGGATGTAAATGTGAAGCATTGAGAGGCTCAGGTTCTGGTTTGCCTTCAAGAGAGGACAAATGATAAGCTCTTAATCGATACTTATGGGTTATGATGTAGGGTCCAAGATAATTGAAATCAAACTTGCCTTGATTGATTTTATCCATATTGGTCACATGTTAATTTTAATTTAGGATGATGTCTCCGATATTGAATTCTCATTCTTTTAGGTGCTTTTTATAGGCATGCTTGATTCACTCTTAATAGACACAAAGATGGTTAAACATTACTAACTAGTACTCATTAGGTAGTTAAAGTCATGATAGATGCTCTTAACAATAATTTCTCTAAAAAATGATGTCTTGCAAGGATATGTGAAGAGAGGGAATATATAATTTTTGAGGCAAGACTTCCTCTACTCCAAAGAATAGAGAAAAAGGGATAACACCTGTAGAGGTTTGAATGCTAGTGCGATAGGGTCATAAAGTGAAAGGGATGTGCAAACGTTAATCATGACTAGAAGCACTTACCATTTTGGTTAACATTTTGTTGAGGGTTTTGTTAGAGGCTTCTGCATTTCCATTTGCATATGGATGATAAGGTAAAGAAAAACATAACTTGATGCCAAATGTATCACAAAGACCTTGGACTTTTTTTTTGAAATATTTTTTATTATTGGTGATGATCTTATGGGGAACACCAAAATTATATATGATATGATGATTGATGAAGTCAACAACATTTTTAACTTTGGTAAAGATGAGAGGAATGGTCTCTACCCACTTGGTGAAATACTTAGTGGCAGTGATGATGGAGTGGTGCCATTATGAAGAATGAGGATTAATTTCCCCAATAAGATCTAGTCCTAATTATAAGAAGGGACAAAATTCCTTGGATAATAAAAGGCCATGGGTATGTGTGTGATGTACATTAGCATGTTGTTTTAATTTAACACACTTTCTTACATAATCACAATAGTCCTAGTTAAGGGTGGGCCAATGGTATCCAAGGTGAAAGATATGTTTAGTGATAGATGGGCCACTAAAGTGTCCCCCATAGATCCTATCATGAGTTTCCTTGATAGAATGGGAAGTTCCATGACTACATATGAAATTGAGAATGAGGCCATAAAAATAACATTTATAAAGTATTCCTCTTAGTATGGTATAATGCGAGGTACTCTAAATAAAGGCTCTTCAGGCATTCCTAGAGAGGTTAGAAGGAATGATGTTGAGGTTGAGGTAGTCAAAGGTTTTCTCATACTAAATGTTTGATGGAGATTCCTCTACATTATAAATTATAGGAAGGTAATATTGGATATAATAAGGTGTGATAAAATGATGAATGGTGATAAAGAGCTTGGAATTGGAAGGCTGAGATGGAATTTGGAAAGCAAGGGAAGCCATTGTATCTATGAAATTATTGGTAAATTTTCAAATAGATTAGATAAGGTAAGATAAAATGATGCTAATAGTTTATCTAATATCTATTTGTACTATTTAAAGACATCATTATTAAATTTATAGGATCCATTGATCTAGTTGACCATAAGTTGGGAATTACCAAAGATACTGATCATATTAATTCTCAAGGCTTGAGAGTAGTTTGGACACCTATTACAAGGGCTTCATACTTAGCCATATTATTGGTACACTCAAAATTAAGTTTTAAAGAAAGAGTAATATGTTCAACATCAAGGGGAATGGGAATGACTCTGGAACCCCCACCACACTGGCATTTCAAGCCATCAAAGAACATGGTTATTTGATAGGTGACATCCTCTTGAGAAAAAGTCATGATGGACTCATCTAAAAACATAAGAAGTGGTTGGTTATCTAGAAAAGAGGCTTTATCCAATTGATCATCAATGACTTACCCTTTAATTAACATTTAATAGAGGAACTTAAAGTCAAACTCAGCTAAGAACATGAGCTATTAGCCATACATTGGTTTTGGTATGGTTTAGAGTGCATGTAATTGAGTGGATTGGTGTGGGTGATGATAAAGGTTTTATGATTATAGAGGTAATGATGAAGTTTGGAGGCCACAAAGACTAAATTGATTCAAATCTTCTCAGTATGGGTGTACTGAGTCTCATACTCTATAAGTGTTCAAATTATATAGTAGACAACTTACTCTTTATTTTGTTCATCATGGTGAGTGAGCATTTCCCCTAAGGAATGGTTAGTGGTGGAGATATAAAGGTATAAGGGTTGGTCCTATTTAGGAGGGATAAGAATGGGTGGAGAAATAAGGTACTCTTTGAGTGAATCAAAGTCTTGTTGACAATCCTTAGTTCACTTAAAATATGTATCTTTCTTGAGAAGATGGTGAAAGGGTTGACATCTATTTGATAATTGAGAGATGAAGTGATGAATGGATTTGAGCTTTCCCTATAGGATAAAAAGTTTCTTAAGGTGGGTTAGAGGTGACATGTTAAGTATTTCTTTGACTTCAGTAGGGTCTACTTTGATTCCTCGAAGAGAGACGATAAAGCCAAAAGTATTTCTAGATAGGACCCCAAAAACACATTTCTTGGGGTTGAGTTAGACATGGAAATGGATTAGGAATTCAAATATAATTTTGATAAATTATAGATTGTCCTTATGATAGTTGGATTTCCCAAGGAGATCATCTACATAGTCCTCTATGATTTTATAGATGAGATCATGGAAGATGTAGGTCATCACATTTTGGTAAGTTGACCCAACATTATTCAGACCAAATGACATGACCTTGTAGCAAAAGGTTCCCTAAGAGGTGATGAAATAAGTATTATGATGATATTTGAGGGAAATGAAGATATAATTATATCTCAAGAAACTATCCATGAGAGATAACATCTCATGACTAGCTGTAAGATCAACAAGTTGGTCGATGCTAGGAAAATAGAAGTCATCCTTTGGACAAGCAAGGTTGAGGTCACAAAAGTCAATAAAGAGGTGAATTAACCCTATTATTTTGGTGATAGGTATGATATTAGAAACCCATTAGAGATAGTCAATGGGTTGGATGAATTTGATAAGCACTAAAGCTCTTCTTTGACTAGAAGGGTGATGTGCATGTGCATCCTACAAAGATTTTACCTAACTAGCTTAGCACTAGGATGGATGATGATGTTATGGAGAGATATGGAAGGATTTATTATAGGGATATCCTGATAGGACCAAGAAAATGATATACTTTAGTCATGAAGTAAGGAAGAGTAATCCTATTGCTCCATGGAATATAAGGATTGACCAATCTTTACAATATAAGGGTTATCCTAAGTACCCAAGTTGACATCGATAGTGGATTCATTCAACATGGTTTTGTTCTCAAGGAGGGGATTTATGGATAGAATAATCCCCTACACTAAGATATGTGAGAATGAAATCATCATCTTGATGTTGGATGGTGTAGATGGTAGGAGAATCATTTTCTACCATTTCAAGATGAATCAGAGGAAAGGGTTTAGTTTGGCCATATTTTTGATAGGTCATGGGGCCTAAACTAATAATATTGACTAAAAAAGTTATAAGGTATGGTTTAAAAATCCTTATATATTGAAAGAGATGGGTTTGGTGAGGATGGAATGTTCTCATCAATAGTGGTGATGGGGTTGGGTGAATTGGTGGGTTCTTCTAGTGGTACGAACCCAAGGCTAAATAGATCACAAGGTTTTTAGGTTTTGATCAAAGGTAGATCATGGGGTCCATGTTCATAATGATTGAGGTTGAATCCTTTCTAGGCACATTAGTGAAGGTATAATTTAGAAAATTCTAGTTTGTCTAGATAGGAGAAATCAGAGGCAAATGATTAGATATATGAGGTGGTGGAGTAAGAAAGAAGCAAATGATCAAGTACCCCATAGTTAAAGTTGGTTTGGTGGTTGGGAAGCTTGAAAGGAATGATGGCTCTAATATTGAGATCATAACTAATATCATGGACAAGGTTACCATACTCTTGAGGTGTAGGGAAAGCATCCAAGGCCAAAAGATGATATTTTCTTAGTGAGAGATGTTGGAATATAGGCTCTAAGGGGTCCTCTATGAGGATCTGAGAAGAAAGGATAGATGAATTAGTTAAAGATTCATCGATGGTAAGGGTTGATTTATTATTGGTTGGTGGTTAGGTGGATGAGTGAAGAAGAATAACATCATTAGGTTGATATGTCATGTTGAAAGATGAAAAAGGACTTGGGTCAGCTTGTATGAAAATAACCTAACCCTCATGTTCAAAATTTACACATCGATGCAAGGTAGATGGGACACAACTCATGGTATGGATCTAAGGGAATCCAAGTAAAATTTTTATTAGAACTCACCTTCTATGACATAGAAGCGTTATGGAATCATGTGAGGTCCTAAGTGAATGTAGAGGATGACTGTCCCCAAAGTGGTGGCCATAGTATCATTAAAGGAATGGAGGACCACCAAGGTTTATGAAAGGATATTCTTTGGCATATAGAGTTGGTCATAAGCATGGGAAGAGATAATGTTAATACTATCTCCCCCATCAATCATCACCCTTTTGATGTAGATTTGATTGATGTATATAGTGATGAAGAGGGAAGGATTAAGATCTTCAAGATGAACAAAAGGTATTTTCAAATCCTTGAATGTGATGAGGGTGGATAGTTGAAGAGATCCAATAAAGGTTTCAAGAGGTTGAAGGTCTTCAAGTTGAACCTCTATAGATTGTAAGGATTATATTAGTGTTTGGTGATGATGGGGTGAGGTTTTGATTAGTTTGTATAGACTCATATTCATTGATGTCTGGTGAAGCTATTTTATAACTACTCACTAGATGGATTCAAAAGGGTTGGAGGGAGAGGCACCCAAAATGGATATTCTGGGTTTTGGTGAAGGTGAAGGTGAAGGTGAAGGTGATTGAGTTCAGTTGGAAGGTTGAGGGGTGGAAGGATATGTCCATAGAATAGACACTTTTGACTTTCCCTTGTTATTTTTTGGGCCCAAGATCAGGTAACCATATAGATAGTGTGGATGAGGGGAAGCATTGGGATAGAAGGATGCTTCAGTTCCTCCTCACTCTTAGATGAGAGTTTTAGAGTGGGTAAGGGTTGGATAGGTTCATTTGGTGGTTGGGTTGATAATGGGATAGATAGAGGTTCATATGATAATATATCAACTTCATCCCATAATTTATGGACAAGTTCTTGGAGAGATTTGTAGTTCTCTATGTCATGTCCAAGTGTCCTATGGTATGAGTAGATTAAACTATCATCAAACCAAGATGGTTTGGGAGTTGCATGGTTAAAAGGTCTGATAGGTGGTAGGTTAAAATATGAAGTTTGTAACAACCTTTGTAAAATGGTTGAATAATATTTTAGCAAAGGTGTTAAGTGTGATGGGGTTTTAGTTTTTGGGCAGGGAGCCTTCTTAGAAGTAGGCTTCACCATGGAAGTTGTAGGTGGTAGAATGGTTTTGATAGGTGGGTTTGATTTGGGTTTTTTTGTGTTTGATGGTTTTGTTGTGGAAGTTTTAAAGATGAAAAATTTGGAGGTGGGTGATTGAGATAATGAAGGTTTGGATATAGGTGGGTAGGTAGAGGTAGATAGTTTGTCTAAAAATGATAGAGGGTTTGATGTTTTGGAGGGGGTAGGTAAAGGTAGAATAAAAGGAGGAGGTTTGGTTTGGGTAGCTTAGGGAATATATTACTTCTTGGTAGAATGATGATCTCCTAGGATGGAAGAAGGATGAGGTCCCAAGATAGAAGGTAAGAGGGAAGGGGGTGGTATGGTTTTTGTTTTAGGTAGGAGTTTGGGTGGTTCCACATTCTTGGTTAGTTTGGTTAAGGTTTTCCTTGGTGGAATAGATGGGGTTTAGTCCAAGTTCAAATATGGTAGATAAGGCTAGGATTAGTAATACCCTTAAGTTCTTGATAGGTTTGATTAGAGAGGTTTAAGGCGAGTTGATGATTTTGGATGGTGATGGTTTGGATGGCTTCCCCATAATTTTGGAGGGAGAGGTGTTTGATGAAGGGATTGAGGTGATGATGGGTTTAAAGGCAGTTACAAGTGAGGTTAAAGTTTCATGCTTGTTTTGATAGGGGAGCCCAAAATGGTGCCAAAAGTTGGCTCAATACAAATGAGGTTGAGATGAGAACTCTAGGCTTTAGATCAGTCTAGAGAAGGGTTTGTAAATTGGTTCAATTCATTAGTCACTGGATTCAAATATTAGGCCCATCAGTTGAGGTAAGGGAATGGTTTCCTTACCCTTTTCCTTGATGAAAGGTTACAAGATTTGGGAGGATGCTTCCTCTATGGAAGGAGTAGATAAGGTGATCTCTCTTTGTGGAATGGTTTCCAAAGAGGGAGTGGGTGGTTACATGATGGGGGGAAGATGTGATGGAAATGGTTTCCTCCTTTGGTATTTATATCAAAGGAGAGGTGGTTGAGTTTTTTTTATCTCATCAAGTGAATAAAATGAGGTGTTTGCTTCCTTTGTTTGGGTATCTAAAGGAATGGAGGGTGGTTATATCACTTCAATAAGTGGAGTGGAGGAAGAGGTAGCTAATGTAATGATTTCCTTAATGATAGGTTCATTGATAATTACATTGACTATATGGACATCATGAACATGAGAAGATTCTAGTTTGTTGTCATCATGGTTAGTAGAAGGGGCATGATTGGGAAAAGGTTATTGAAAGATGTTGAGTGAATGATTTAGAGGTGCAATGGTATTTTATAGTGCAATATATCCTTTATCTATCAAGCTTTTGAAAATGGTTTTGAAGGTGTTACACCTACTAAAGTCATGCCTAATGACATGGTGGAAAGAACATAGATCATTCTCATTGTACCAACTGAGTACAGGGTGAGAGGCATCAAATTATTGAGTAGACTTGATGGTGGAAGTTATATGATGTTGGATTTGATAAACTTATCCAAAACTAAAGCATATGACTCCCCTAATGGAGTTTATTATTTTTTGGTAGCATAGTTTTGATTTTAGGTTTATTGATTAGAGGATTTAGAGAAATTGGTTGAGTTGGGTTGGTTGACAATTGGAGGTGGGGTGGTTTTAAGGACAACCATGTTTATGGGTTATTTTGGTTTGGTGTTGGGTTAGTTGTATTGGTTGGTGGTTTTGGATGGGCGAGAGTCATTGAATTTTAATCTAGAGTTTTTGTTTCTTAGTTTCAACTTCCCCTCATCGATGGCTCTGATTTCTAGTTTGCATGCCATGGTGAAAGCCTCATCAAATGTTCTAAAGGTTTAAACCTATAAAGTAGGGGAAATATGTTTAGCACAAGCCTAAGAGAAATATTTGATCAAATTAAGTTAGGGAAAATAGAAAGAGAGTTGGTTGATAATACCTCTCCATTGAGCTATGAAAATGATAATTGATTCATCATCAAATTTCTTAATGGAGTAAAGGTAGGAGATGGAGACCTTATTAGATATATCTATTAAAAAGTGGTCTAAAAAGGTTTGGGCAAGTTAGGAAAAGGAAAAGATAGAGTGTTTAGTGAGGTAATTATACCAATCTAATACTATTTTAGATAAATACATAGGAAAGGTGCAAAGGAGAAGAGCATCATCATAGGCAATCAAGTAGCAAGAATGCTAAAATGCTCTTCAGTGTTGTTGGGGGTCATCCTTACTTTGAAGCTTAGAAAATTTAGGTAGTTCCCATTGAGGAGGGTAAGGTTAGATAGGAATGGATGGGTGAATAGGTTCATTACATATTTGGTCATAAGATAAGAGGTTGTGAGCCCTAGAGATATATGACTCTAGGTTAAATCAATTTTTCCATCAACATTTTGACCAAATCTGTTTGGGGTTCGGGAGCTCCATAATTGTATAGTAAGTTTTAATAAGGTTAGGTGGGTAAAATTTATGGATAACTGGTAGTAGATTGAGAGTATGCCATATGTTGGTATGTGTTCATTAAGGGTTGGGATGATGCTACATAAGGGTTAATGGGCACAAAACTTTAGGTAGAAGAGGGTGCAATATATCCTTTTGGATTAGGAATATAATGTGGGTAGGGTGTCATAGGTATTTGTTGAGGGGTTTATGTGGGTTGGTTAGGAGGTATGATCAAATTTTTAGATTGGGAAATTTATATGGATTGGGTAGGCATGGATGGGTTAATTGATTAGGGGTGAGTGGTGACTCTATTACTGATAGGTGAAAGGGTAGAAGGTATAGAAAGCACCACATTTTGAAGTGGGGTGGAAATTGGTGTGTTGTAAGTGATAAGGGGAATAGTGGAAATATGGGAAGAGGGTATCCCCTTGATAGATGGAGTATGGGTAAATAAAGGTAAGGTTTCCCCTATGTTAGAGGAGTTTTTGGTTGGTGTAGGGGGTGTTTGGTTATTGGTTTGGTTATTTGATTGAGTTTGGGTGGAGGTAGTAGGTGGATTATTGGTGGAGGAAGATGTTTGAGTGATCATAGGTTGGGTAGAGGTAGTGGAAACCATAAGGTGGGGAAGCATCCCATAAGGTTGATCATTAGGAGGAATTGAAGTAGGGGTGTGGTGAGATAAGGTGTTGAGATAATGTTGGAGGTCCACTAGGTTATTATCAAGGAAAGTGGTGAAATCCGCATCACCTTGGATAACTATCCAAGGCATGGTATGGGGATAGAATGATGGGGAGAACACTCAACATCTGAGGTATACTCCATGGAGGAAGAAGAAGAGGAAGGCAACTCTTGGTTGGTTTTATTCCTCAACTATTGTCTAGTAAAGACCATGTGAGAAATAGAAAGAAACAAAATAAATCACACAATTCAAACATGAAGCAAACAAAAAAATATATGTCAAGGCAATAAAAACATACACTAGAATAAATTTAAAATCTTAGGATACCTTTTATCTTGATTTTGGCTTATGCCTTAGTTGGAAAGTGTGAAGAATGATTTGGTTTGTAAAATAGGTACTAGAAAAGAAATCTATGGTGGGTTTTAGGTGTTCAAGGCTCTCAAAAGGATATGTGTTAGAAATCAATACATGGCTTGGTATTGGGGCCTACCCCCTCACTTCACACATAAAAATGATAAGGGTGTTGGGTGCTTAGCCAATATATATCAATTTACATAATTTAGACTCAATAAAAGAGCTAAGTTTTGGTTTTCTTCTTGGTAATGACCTCCAAATAAGATAGCCAAAGGGTGAAGGTGATCTACTAGGAGATGAAACCCTAGTCGGGCCTTATGTCAATTGTTATGATGTTTTTATTAATTTGAGTATGTTATACTAAATTTGGGAAACTATAGGGGTTAATTTACTAAATAGTAAAGGGGTCTAGATTAAGGGGAAAATTAGTAAATAAATGTGCCTTAATTAACCTATTGATTTATTGAATCTGAAAGTGCCTAATTGATTTATAAAAATAGAAAACAAGGGAATAAAGAGTAAAACTTAGCTAATTCTAGGCTGAGACAAAGGAGATAGAGGTCACAAATTATTGATTTAGCTGGGTAGACTATCAAAAATAAGATCTAGAAGTCTATTTTCTACCTAAATAGGAGAACCAAAAATGGGACACCTAGAGCTCCAATGTTGTAGTCCAAGTTTGGCACTATATTCTTAGTTTTTGAGCTTTTTAAGCTTTTTAGGTTTTTTTCATCTACTTCAGGAGGCCTTGTGCCTAAAATATCAAGTCCTAGTTATTTACAAAGCTCTATGTGTAATTGATTTTATCTTCAAGGATCATAATTCCTCTTCATGATTGATAAGTGATCTCAAATCCAACTGGAAAAAGGGGTTAGTATGTAATATGTATTGAATGTATAATCACACCCCATGTGTAGGCACACTACCTACATATTAATACTCTAAAGAGGCATCAAGGCCAATGTAGTTCTCCCAATTTGAATATGTATTTTACAATCCTATGTATGAAATGCAAGAATATGTGAATTTGGGCAAGCTTGAGATGACTCGTGACTGGTGCAAGAGCTTGGATAGGTTGGAAATAATATTGGTTGGTTGTATGTAGAAAATAGGAATATTTTTTTAAGTGTGCTTTAGTATATTTTTAACTTGTGCCTTTTGAATGATTGCCAACCCTTCTACATGACCTTTGAATGGGCTTTTCTAGGAAAACTAGTGATTCAAGGTTAGATGAACTCACATTAGGTTGATAAATGAAAATATAAGGATTTGAGAAAATATGATCATTAAGTATAATGTGGACTTAGACAACAACACTAGAAAGTGGACACCTTGGGTCCTAGTGTTGTAGTCCAACCTATAACACTATTGTTTTTCCATATTATAAGGCATGTAACTATGAGAACAAATATGTCAAATGATCCTAGGGATAGATTTGTGCCTAGGAGATGAGTCTATGATAGTAGGGGCTAAATCTAGAAGGCTTTAAATGATTGGGAAACAATGAAAATATGCCTAAGTTGGCTATGTAAATGAGTAGGAGACACCTATGGTTTGGGTGTCATAAGTCATGCTCAAGTTATACAAATTACATTTTAGTACGACTATATTTACCCTCCTTTTATTATAAGTATGCATCAAAGTGAAATATTAGGATAAATGAAAAAAATAGAAGTGTACTTGAACTTACCTATGAGGCTAAGATCAATAAGTTGTGTGATGTTGAATTATGCATAGTGAGAGCACATTGCATGTGTAAGTCTATAAAAAGGAAAGTGAAAGTAGATCAATTATTAATAGATACACTATATCTAAAATAAAAATGTACAAAGCTAGGTAAAGAGAGAGGAAGGAAGAGAAAGGAATGAATACATCTCACCAAGTACATAAACTAATAAAAAACTTGTTATGCTATTGGGTTGTGCTGGGTGATGCTATAAGTATGCTAAGCTAAGAGTTATATCAATAAACTAGTTGAGTGATCAATCCCCTACAAGTTAGCTCAAGAATGCAAAGGTAGGACCTTTGGATCCATCATCACCAACTATGTGAAGTTAATAAATCATGCATGTGCTAATCAATGTCTAGACCATGTGTCCAATCCCTCTGAATAAGTGGCTTAAGAATACAAGGGTGAGCTAGTCCTTTGGCTCCATTGTTGCCCTGTGATGTGAAGCTAAATGGGAAAATACTAGTATAGATGAATGTCATATGAGATGGCTCATGGAGACCCTAAATGTGCTATGATATGATAATTTTGGCATAGATAGCAGAATATAAACTAGAAATGAAGCCACTATTGGCAACTTCAAAAGATGGAGATTAGACTTGTTAAAAAGCCCCTCCTAAAACAAGAATCAAGGCTTAGGAAGCCACTTGAGAACTCAAGGAAATGGGAATTAAACTTGTATGAACTTTTACTTGAATTTTATGCCAACCACCTATAGATGGAGTAAGACATGCAACTATTAGGAATATGTAAAAAAATGCAATAAACTCAAAAAATAGAGAAGGCCCATGTGTCCATGCACATTTCTCCCAATAAATGGTGTCTATAACATATATTTTGAACTAAAAGTTGTATCAACTACCACGTATGAACTAAATATGAAAACCCTCATGCCAGTCATGATGCCTCTTGTATCTAGATTCTCTGAGTGAAATAAGTGCTAAAAATTGCTGATTTTCGAACTAAAATGTACTAGCAAAACTATGACTGAACTCACCTATCTACTTGATTCTAGAAAAACTAAATATTTTTCTATTTGGAAAATAGTGATAGAAACTAGACACTTTGGGGTCCAATGTTATACTCCCATTTTTGGTGTTGTTGTCTAGATCCAAAACTGATGATTGATCTAGATTTTCTACTATCTACCTGGTCCTATTTGCCTATGTGAAGTTCTAGATTTTGGACTGTACTATTCTGAAACTATTTTTTTAACTATTAAGAGCTTTGATCTCTATGACAAAATCCTTGTTTATTTCCCCCTCTTTAAAGGGTGGGAATGAGGACCCTATAGTGACTACCCTAAAAAAAAAAAGCCCTCCAAGTGTGTTAAGTTGTGAAAACATTTGATATAAAATTGATATACATTATTTCAAGATATAGAAAAAATTTTAGAGAGAGATTATTAGATCCATAGGGGTATGCCTAGATAGATATAATAATGTAATATCATGTGCATAAGAGTAAATTAGAATTTGGAATGTTAGTTGTTAGTTGTTAGTTGCATGTAGGGATAGAGCATGATGTCCATCATGGCATCTTAGAATCAAGGTAAATACATGATTCATGATTGGAACCATGGCATTCCACATAAAGATAAGCAATCAAGAAACAATCATACAAATCAAGAATCAAGAAACACATAAGGGTGGCCAAGGGGCCAAATAAGCACACAATGCATGTTTAAATACTGCATATAAACATAATAGGAACAAAAAAATATTGGAACAAGGGCCACAAGCACATGAAAGGCACACATAAAGGACATTGGAAAGTGTCTAAAGGCACACACATATAGATAGGAACAAAGGACATTGGTAAATGTCCTAGAATGTAAGTAGAAAGCAAATAGGAACTAGAAAATCCAAACACATTTAGCTAATCAAAGTGAAGAGTGGAATCATATAAATTAATAAAAATATAAACATGCATCTAACTATATAAATCAAGAAGCAAGAGTATACAAAATATGTGATACAAGACTAAAGTATATGCTATGAAATATAAAAGTGTGATATATGCTAATAGATGCCGATATAAAATCTATGTAAGCAAGTAAGAAACATACTATAAAAATATGTCTATAGTGTGTAGTGTAATAATGACATAACTTGGATGGTGTAGTCATGTAGAGTATGCCCCTAGTGGGTAGATATATCAATATGTAGCTGAAATGTAGAAATAAGATGCCCCCTCGATGGGTGGAGTGAAACAATCAAGGATCTAAATGCATTTTACACACTCAAAGAAGATCAAGTGAAGCTTGGTAATATAGATAAATTGATAAAAAATAGCATAAAACAATGTAATGAAAATCTAGCATAATGGTTATCAATGTAAAACATAGATGATGCATATAATTGACATGTTTTTATATTTTTAAAATATTATATTATTTTTGTATTTTGAAATATTTGAGCTATGTACAATCAAGTAGAGGAAACTATGTATAATCAAGTAAGAGATAATATGTACAATCAATGATGGAAATAAATGATACTAACTGATGAGTCTCAGATGAGACTCCCTATCATGGTGTCCTATATTAAAGAGTGGAATTGTGCATGATCATGAAACATGATGGAAATGATGAGACTATGGATTTGAAAGTTGTATATGTTATAAATTATCTAAAATATCTAAAGTAGAAACGACCTATGGGGACCCTTTATAATTTTGAGAAGTGGATATAGTTGTAGGGCTCTTAGGGACCCATCTATAAGTAGGAGAAACTCATTGAACATGTGCTCTATGTGTAGATGCATGAGATCTCAATGAAACTACTTTGGGTGTGAATATTGTAGCTAGAAGTTGTCTATAATCCCAAATCTATGGTGTATGAACCCTCTATACTGGTGATGGATAGTGTATTTGTGCCTGTTGCTAAATTGGAGAAAAAATTGGTGGTGGAGATAGAATTGGTAATGGAACTAAAATTGGCTCTAGAACTGAAATTGGCTCTGAAACCAAAAGTGGAAACTCATATAGAACTCTAGTAACTATGATAACCTGATTAACATGAATGAATTTCATGTATCAATCTACTATGGATGGAACTACACAAATTTTTTGTATCCAAGGTCTACCAAGTAACATTTCAAAAACTCCCATGTTAGGAACTATAGTAAATGAGGTGGTCATGTGTGTAGGACCAACCTATAGAGGAATGAGGATCTCACCCAATGTAGTCTAACTATATCCACTGAAACCATTGATAACTATATTTGTTGGAGTAATATCCTCCTCTGTATAACCTAAGTGTTATAGTAGTGTCATAGTACACATGCTAATGCTAGATCCATTATCAATTAGAACACTGTGAATGGGATGACCATGAATAAAAGCTCTAATGAAGAGCATGTGATAATCTTTGTCATATTCAATAATCTCCTCAGAAAAGGAGCTAGAAGGCTAAACTAGAATGCTAGAATGAAAAGTACCAATCATGTGGATCAATGGATGTGAATCAGTTGTCGGTAACCTATATGTAACTAGTGGAGGATATGTTTGATATGTATGATGTAGACATAATGTGTCCAATGTCTCTAACTTTTGATGCTATAGAAATTGATCTAAAAATATTTTAAGTGACTTATCCTGCATTGGTTTGGTTGGAGGAGGCTCAACTGAAGTACCTATATCAATTTGATTAACATTAATTAGATCTTATATCTTATGCCTAAGACTAATGCATCTATTTATAGTATGTCCTAATGCCTTTTGATAGTCATAAAATGCATTTTGGTCATATCCCCATGGAAGAGGTTTTATTGGATCAATTTCTCTGATAGGAAGAAGAGATATGATGTTACATTCTAATAACTATTTTAGAAATATAGTTGGAGGAACTGGTAGATTTGTAAAAGGTCACCAAGGAGGTGCTGATAAAGTGACTCTCTATGAGGGATTTGAAGCTGCATTAACTATTTTTTGAGTCAGTCCTTTACTATCATTGAATTTAACCTTATATGGGGTTTTGTTGTTACTCTTATTTTTTGTATCTAGTGCACTTATGGAATTAATTTTTCCCATTGAAATGAGTTTTATTTCTCTTTATTTTAAAGTTTGACATAATTCAATTAAAGAAGAGAATTTTTTGAACATTATTTTCTCATGCAAAACTGGTAGAAGACTCTATTTTAAGAGGTCCCATAACTCTTGATCTACCATAGGGATATTCATCTTAGACAATATGGTCTTGTATCTAAGAATATACTTGATGAGAGGCTCATTTGATTTATAATTTTGTTGTCAAATTTGGGTATATGAAACCTTATCACTGATATTGATACTAAAATGTACTAGGAACATGTTACCAAGAGGATTGAATGCATTAACTGACTAATTTTATAGACTATAAAACTATTGTAATGCATAATCCTTAAGGCTCCTTAGAAATAATTTAGTTAATAACTAGTCATTTGGTACATAATCCAAAAATTCTATGTGAAAGGCTCTCCAATGTCTCTATGGATCACCCTTGCCATCATAAAGAGTGAGCTTAGGTTGTAAAAATCTAGGTGGTAAGGGTGTAGTAGCTATATGTCATGCCAAAGGTGTATGAAATAGAGTGAAGGATTCTAATACCTATGTAGATCTAGTGATACCTTTCTCAAGATGTTGCACCTTACATTGAAGAGATCAAATCTCTTGCATAAGGGCTTCCACATTAGGAGATAGGGATGTACTAGCTATAGCTAGTGGCATAGAAGAAGGTTGGGCTGTTATAGGGGGTTGATGTGACATAGTTGCCCTAATAGTGTCATGTGAAATTGGTGGATCTATAGTTTGAGAAGACTTGATGTGTTTGACCTTATTTAGTTCCATGATATATTTCAAGATGTTAGCATGATCTTGGGGTTATTCCCTGAGTCTTTCTTTAAATTTTTGTAAAATCAAATCTTTGTTGAGTACAAATTCATTATCAACAATGGGTGGAAGTGGATTGGTAGTCTAATGTGATAGTAAAGGGGTCTGGATTAAGAGGAAAATTAGTAAATAATGTTCCTTAATTAACCTACTAGTTTATTAAATCTGGAAGTGCTCCGTTGAATTCTAAAAACAACAAACAAGGGGATAGAGAGTAAAAATTAGCTGATTTTGGGCTAAGAGAGAGGAGATAGAGGTTGTAAATTTCTGATCTAACTGGGTAGACTATCATAAATAGGATCTAAAAGTCTATTCTCTTCTTGGATAGGAGCACTAGAAATGGGACACCTAGAATTCTAGTGCTATAGTCTAAGTTTTGGTGCTATAGTCTTTAGTGTTTGAGCTTTCTGAGCTTTCTAGGTTCTATTCATATGCTCTAAGAGACCCTATGCCTAAAATATTGAGTCCTATTTGCTCATGAAGCTCCACATGTAATTAATTTTGTCTTCAAGGATCCTAGTTCATCTTCATGCTTTATAGGTGATCTCAAATCCAATTGGAAAAGGGGTTAGTGTGTAATATACATTGAACATGTGATCACACCCTTTGTGTTAGCACACTACCTACATACCAATACTCTAAAGAGGAATCAAGGCCAATGTAGTTCTCCCAATTTGAATGTGTATTATGCAATCATATGTATGCAATACAAGTGTATGTAAATTTGGGCAAGCTTGAGATGACTCATTATTGGTGCGGGAGCTTGGATAGGCTAGAAATAATAGTGGTTGGTTGTATGCAAAGAATAAGAAGATTTTATTGAGTGTGCTTTAGTATATTTCTATCTTGTGCCTCTTTAATGGTTTTCAAACCTTATAAATGACATTTTAATGGGATTTTATAGGGAAACTAGTGATCCTAGGTTAGATGAAATTATATTAGGCTGATAAGGGAAAAGATAAGGATTGGGGCAAATCTGACCATTTGAGGCTATTGTGGACTTAGAGAATAGCATTAGAAAGTGGACACCTTGGGTCTTATCACTATAGTCTAACTTATGATTCTATTATCTAGGGGGAAAGGGACATTGGGGGATAGATTTGTGCCTAGGATAAGAGTTCAAGATTGAATCTAGAAGGCTTTGAATGACTAGGAAATAGTGAAAATATTCCTAAGTGGGTTGTGTAAGTGAGTAGGAGAGACATATGGTTTAGGTGTCACAAGTCATGCTCAAAATTTACAAATTGAATTTTAGTATGACTATAGAGTGGTTTTGTATTGTGTGTGATAAAGAAGTAAAACTATGATTGAATTACTTTGCCTTTAATTTTAACTATATGAGATAAACATGTAAGCAATCAATGTATGAAATGTTTATTTTATACCCAAAATAAATTTTGATTTACTTTATATGAGCATATAATAAGGATTAAATGGGCACCTAGATGATACTAGGTCCCACTGAGTGTGCCAAAATGTTTCTCTTGATTTCAATTCATTTTCTAATTATAGAAGTAAGAAACTAGTAATAAGGGTGTTGTATAAAAACTTGTTTGTTAGTGTACACATGATCCAAATGATTATGAAGATCCCCTCTTTGTCTTGGGAATAATAACCTATAAATAATAAATAACTCATGCAAAGTGGTTGTTATATGGATAGCAAGGTGTATTACCTAGCGTGAACTAGATCCAAGAAGCATGAGCTTATTAGGAGGCTATTAATCCACACTCTTAAAATAATTATGTTGAAAGAGGTAAATATAAAGTACTTGCATCAAATGAAAAAAAGATTGAAACATAATACACGAATAAGTAAATGTTTGATAAAATAAATAAATTAATTATAGAAATGACCAAGTCAATACTAATGCTAAATAGGTCAGGTTGGGTTCAAAAAATAGGTGGGGTCTATGTGAATAGGTAGGGACATAGAAAGTGGAATTTAGTTGAGGGAAGGTAGGTATAAATAAATTGATATTATTTCTTACCATAGTGACTATCGGTGGTCAGGGTGACCATCAAAATTTATGTTAACCATTGATAGTTGGATGACCATCGACACTTAAAGATGACCATCAGTGTTCAGGGTGACCATTGATGGTTCTAGTGGGATCTAGGTATGTTCAAAAAAGGGTTTTAGAATGGATGAAACAAAATGGTAAAGTTATATTTGGAGTCAAGGGGTAAGAGGGTAATGGGCAGAAGGGTCTAGGTCATATAAAGATGTTAGAAACCAAATAAATAACTTAAAAACTAGAAATATATTAAGCTAGTTATTTGATAATTGGTAGCTGATCCTAGAGTGATTTTGGTAGAGTAACGATACATTTCTTGAAGAATAATTTTGGTAAAGGTTTGAGTCTCTATTATTAATGCTAACTTACTAAAGGGAGAACTTGTAAAGAATTTTGATAGCTCTTGATGACTATTGGTTGATAGCTTGATTACTCAAATGGATGAATAGATTGATTGATCTTTTTCACTTCCTACTCCCCTCCTTTTATAGGTAAAGAGAGATGAATGTACAAGGTTCCATAAGAGGTTTGGTTGGTTTTTTTGATGCACTAGATTTCAATATATATTAAATTTTGACATGTTATCTTACACATAACTCAAGTTATCTTTGGTCACAAGGGGAAGAGACCTAACCATTGATGGTCAGGGTGACTGTTGATAGTCAAGGTGACTGTTAGAAGTCAAGGGTTGAAGGTTAAGTGGGGTAAAATGGTAGGTTAGTGAGTTGGGTTTAGATAGTCTAGATAAAGTGAATTAGGGTCATGGTTGGAGGTTGGTTAATGGTCTGATCAAGGGTGTTTTGACAACTAAAACCATCATGTGCAATTTTATAGTATTTATAATAACAACCTTAGCCTTCTTATTTGCCTCCAACTCAAGATAATATTGGTGACATGCATCATGCTATTACCTTATAATATCTAGGTTAAGTAGTGAGGGTATGTGCACCATATTAACTTGATTTAATATTTTTACATGCTTGAACTTTGTATTTTAGAAGTTGATCTTGAAATTTTCAAATTCAGTTATCTTCTTTCTTACAAAACTTAGCTCAACTTCAATGTATTTCAGTGTTAACCCCTATAGAATCTATTTAAATTTCTTTGATGCTTCTTGAATGAGTTGGTCAAAATTGATTCTACTAACCAACTTTTCCAGTAGGATCCCTTGCCTTTGATAATTTTGAATCATTTAAAATAATCAATATGAACATCTCATGCTCTTAATATTTAAGCATCAACTCCCTAACTACTTTCACCCACTCTCTAGATTTTTATGTTCTAATGCCTACCAAATTGAGGGAATTTGATGCCTATAATGGTGCCATCAAGTCTAGATGGATATATGCCTTATTAGTAGTATACAAAATCAATAACTTCAATTTATTCTCATATTGTTTTAAAGAGTTGAATAATTGGTGTATCTAAGCAATATGGGGGGCCAATTCATCCCTCATTACTTCAAGTGCCTTAAAAGCATTGCAAATTTTTGATGAAACTTCTTGCACTTCAACCTTAATTCTTTTTGGAATATGAATTTTCTATTGTTGTTCTTTGATTTGTGAAAATTCTTGTTCTAGCTCTTGTCTTACCATCTCTATCCCTTCATGAAATGCTATCATATAATCTTTATGATTTTCTTCTAGGGACTTGAAATCTTTTATGTATGGGGAATACCCTAGCTACCTATCCTTCCTCTTAGATAAGGCATAAACCTCTTATCTCTCTTTAAGAATAATTTTCCTTCCAATTTCATCCTCCAATTTCCTCTTCCTAACCCTTTTAATACTCCTTGAGGGATTATCAAATAATGAGGTTATGGATGGAAGTTATATAATTTTGAAATTGGGATTTTGGACAACCTTTGATATAAGATCAACTAACCATGGTAGAATCACTAGATGGGTAGTGTTTATTTGTTGTGCATCCTTAGTCATGGCCTCTACCTCAAGATTTTCTATTAATTGTTCTATAGCTCTTTGGAGAACTGTATTAGGAAGGAATGGCCAAATGATTTTGGACAAATCCACTCCTCCATATTGGGGGAGTGGATGGAATTTAAAGATTTTTTTACCCCTTTTTCCCTTCCCTAAAGATGTAATAATAGTCTCTTGGGATAAATTAGTTGAAGATATGGGAAAATTAATCTATGTGGAAGAGACATGGAGTTAGGAAGTGGTTAGTACTATTTTAATTTTCTTAGTGGCCCTTTTATTCTTTAAGGTTCAGACTATGGTAATCTTAGAGTGAATATCAATAGTGGTGGAAACTATGGATGTGGCTGGTTACTATGTACCTAGGGATATGATATATTAATGTATATGGGTTGATGGAGATGCTGACATGTGGCACACATCCCTTTAGTTAGTTATATGGGTACAATATATCAAGATAATGGAGTAACTTATGGAATTAGTACATTGGGTAATGGTCAGTCTACATTGGGATTAGGAGGTTACCCATTCATGGATTAGATAGATGTCTATATATAGGAGATGATTATCATGGTAAAGATATCAAGTAAACATTGAGTCTTCTATTGTAAGAGGATATTGGAGGTTTTCCCCTTGAAGAGACATTGTGGAGTTACTCCTTCCTAAAGGAGTATTATATGGTGTTTCCCTACCTTAAGGGTATTTCTACATATATTGAATATCAAGATATATCAAGTGTTATTAGAGCTTTGATTTGGGAAATTTGTGTGGAGTGAAACCCTAGTTTTTTGAATCATCAATAAATTTTTATTGGTTGAAATTTTTTCCATTTTTTTACTGGATATGGAAAATAGTTCAAATAAGTCACAATAAAAAAATAGAGATTTTTTGATTAGTTTTGAGGGAGTTATTGCTATATTAGGGTTTATAATAATTTAGATATATCTTCCAAAATATAAAGAAATTTTATTATAATTTTTTATTGGAGATGTAAGAAGATATAAGAGAATAACATTAAAAATTTAAGAATTTTTGGAGTTTTTTTGAGTGATTTGTTGTGATTTTATGGTTTTTAATATATTCAATTTAAAGGTCAAAAATTGTGACATTTTTTCACAAAATTTTTCCTGACGTTCCAATATCATAATAGGAATATACAGTAAAAATTTGGGACTTTTTGGATCAGTTTTGTTTGATTTATTGACATTTTAGGGTTTCATGAACCTTAATTTTTTTTGTGGATCATGGAGTTGCAAAAATTTTAAGGGGAAGATGATGTTGATACTATAGAATGGCGGCTCAATTTTAAGGAGAATAATACTAATTTTTTTTTATGGAAAAAATAATTATCTCTTTCTTTTCCTGGGCTTACACAACATTGGTGGTGTAATCAATTAAGCTTTGCACAATAGTTTTCTTCATGGGAAGCAATGGAACAAATCTTCCTAGATCGATGGGGTATAAAAGAAAAAGAGGAAGTAGAAGAGGAAGAAAATAATGATGATAAAGAAGAAGAAGAAGAAGAAGAAGAAGAAGAAGAAGAAGAAGAAGAAGAATAAGAAGAAGAAGGGTTCAAATAATTTGGCTCCAAATAAATCTGAGTCAATTTTTCAATTTCATGGATGCATTCAAAAGAAGAAGGTGGTTGTGTCCATAAACCGTACCAGCAATTATAACTTCATTAACATGAATGTGTCGAAGCATCTACATGTTCAAGCAAATAATATAAAGGAGGTTCAAGTAGATGGTAAGAATATTTTAATGTTTGAATATTTGAAGCTCATTATGGAAAAATATGTTTTGCATTCAGATTTTTATGCTTTGGATATGGATGATGTTGATATAGTTCTTGGATATCCATGGTTAGAGACTTTGGGAACAATGAATATTAATGTTTAGAAAAAGTTCATGAAGTTTTGGTAAAGGAAAAAGAAGATCACTTTACAAGATATCATAGTGAAAAAGGCACCAATAACAATCCAGGTAGATCATGCAGATGAGTTTGAAACAGGTGTTGAAGATCATGATGAAGATTCAGATGATATAGATAAAGACACACTACAAATGAACACTTCATCTACTCAAGAGACAAAGAAGGAAAAGGTGGAAGAGGTAGAAGCAAAGGCAAATAAGGTCAAAGTATTGGAAAAGGTTGATATATATATATATATATATATATATATATACACCCACATCATCATGAGAGGAAACAATCATGGAACCAGGTGAGGAAGTGTTATAACAACAATCATTTTGTCTATATCAGAAATAAAATTTCCAATCATTATAGATATGCATGGAATCTAAATAAAAAATACTATGGCACATGGAATGAATAGGGAAATCACTATGACTATGCATGGAAGAATACCTACTATGATCATGGTTGGAATCAGAGTAGCACAATAAAATATGGTACATGGAATAAAAAGAGGAATAATTATGTTTAGACACCAAAGTAGTATAATTATGATCATGAATGAAATTAGAGGAACATAATGGAATTTAGAAACAAAATTGGAGAGTTATCACCTGCCAAGATCACATATGGATGGCTAGATGATCGAGATTGGAGACAAGTGTGTAGTGATTTGAAGCACACTCATTATTTGGTTTCTTCCCATGTTTGGGGATGAAACATGTCAAGGAAAGAAGTAATGCTATGTACCTAGGGATATGATATATTAATGTATATGGGTTTATGGAGATCTTGACATGTGGCACACATCCCCTTAGTTAGTTATATGGGTATAATATATTAGGATAATGGAGTAACTTGTGAAATTAGTACATTGAGTAATGGTCGACCTACATTGGGATTAGGAGGTTACCCATCCATGGGTTATATATATATATATATATATATATATATATATATATATATATATTTATATATATATCAAGTAAGCATTGAGTCTTCTATTGTAAGAACATATTTGAGGTTTTCCCCTCGAAGAGACATTATGGAGTTATTCCTTCCTAAAGGAGTATTATATGGTGTTTCCGTACCTTAAAGGTATTTTTACATATATTGAATATTTGAATTATATCAAGATCATATCACTGGCACTATAGGGGAAAATAAAGTAATGGTGGTAGAAGAATCCTCCTCTACCTTGGGAGTGAGGAAATGGATTTTAATGATAGTTGAAGAGGAAATTAAAACATCATGGGTGGAAGTGATATATTTAAAATTTTGAGTGAACAATAGGGTTTTCAAAATATCACTAATAGGAACTAAACCAAAAATGATAACATACGAGGAAACTAGGGAAGTAGGGTTTGAATGTTGAGCCTTCTTACCTATTGAATCATTAATGCTTTGTGCCTTCACTTTATCATCTATAAGGTTTAATGACTTGGCTCTTTCCAACTCCTCTTCTTCATCTAGTTCTTGTTCTTATTCTATTTTTTATTAAATAACTAAAGGCATGCCCTTTGGTTGATCCATTATTGGATTCTCTATGAGGGGAGGAGCCCTTGGTTTCCTCTTATAACAAAGAGTAGCCTTCATATCTGAGGAGGATCTTTGCTAAATTGAGGTAGTAGATTCATTTATAGCTTTTTTTTGTATCATAGATTCCTATAATTAATTATAAGTGTTTGAAAAGGTAATGTCACTAGGTGCTCTTGGTCCTCTACATCAGAGGAGTCCAAGTCACTTAGATCTCATGGAGGTCCCCTAGGATTAGTCTCAGTTACCCTAGGCACATTATTAACAACCTTTAATAGAAAGAGAAATTTTTAGGAAGGATCCCCTTGTATCTCTATTTGTTATGGGGGTTGGTTGTACTAAAAATCTAAAGTAGTCTACCCTTTAGGAGGTGGTACCCTAGTATGCATTTCTTGTACTAAAATTGAAGGCACTTGCTAAATTATCCTCAAATGATCTTCTTTCAAGCCTATAATTTTTGTCCTTTCCAAGACTTGGGCATCATATTTTGCATTCATGAATAGAAAATCATGGTCATAGGGGACATGTTGGTATGGAATACCAAAGACCTAAATATGATATTGTATATGACCATGAGGATCACAATATCTATGTGGAAAGGTATGCAACTGATAATGATTCCTTTTGTTACCTACATCCCAAAAATACTTCCTCATGATATAACACCTTCTGTCAATGATCATGTGAGATCCATTAAAGGTGACCTTTTTATGATTTATCAAATCTTCCTTCACACTCCACCAGAGTTGATATGCATTTTATTGATCCAGAATCTTGTTTGGCACATACTTGGGGAGGTGCAGGGCATAGACTTTATGACTAAAAACCATGATCACAGTATAATCTAGATATAACCAATAGTCACCCTAAGGGGTTAGTGTATTCGCTATGCTCTTCCTGATTATAGGTAATGGGCCTCATGAATTTATTACCATACTTTAGGATACACATCCTTAGTGAGTTAGGTTATGTGGTTTATGTATGCATATATATATACATAAATTAATAGTAATAAAAAATGTGATTTTTAATATAATTTGTGGTTGGGATTCAAATCTCCCCAAGGTCCCTATATACTATGCCCATTATTGCATATAATAAGTATGAAATCATGTAAAAATGGCCTGCTAAATTAGGCCTCTTTTATTTTTGTATAACTTGTTTCCTTAACTTGAAACAAATGATTTCACCCAAGGAAAACGTTGTATCACTACTCATTATCATATCCAATAATGGCACTCAATTTAGGTTGATAAAATGGATACTTGGCATGCCATACATTCTACTTAACAAGGCTATCCTGATATGTACCCCCATTTTGAGTTTGATAATGGGGGTGGGATACTTTCCTTTTAATACCATAGTTTCCCTAAGAAGAATCCATGAGCTCAACACTTTGTCAATTGAATTCTATTTTTTTAATATTACTAGCCTATGCTTATCAAAAATTGCATCTAAAACTAGTAGAGATAAGTACCTTTTAAATTCATCTCTAGTGACGTAGGTCATGACCATCTAGTGATCTATATGGTGTAAGAAGGCATCTTATGTAATATTCCTAGTAAATAACAAGTCTTATAGAAGGTCAATGTATGGCATGACCTTAGGATTGGCCACCACATAGTGTGGTTTTTATATTTTAAGAGCCAATAAGTTTGTAACTAGTTGATGTTTCATGGGTGATAGATTTAATTCATGTGCAAATGCATCTACAACATCAATATACTCCCAAAATTCTAAGTAATTAGCATACTTGTCAAAGATTATCACATCATACACTATGTCTATGAACTCTATTGAATCCTTGATAGAGAAAAGGGATGGTGGAAGTATTCCTCTAAAAATCTTGGATGATGATGTCATTGTAATTTTTTGGTGTTCTCAAAGTTTGTTTACATGTATCATGAAAATTCCTTTCCACTATTTGTTCAGTTTTAATGGATTAGGTAGCTAGGGATTTCATTCATAGAATAACAATTGATTTCAAAGTCACTTTTGAGAAATGATTAAATAAATAGGTATACATCATGTATATAGCCTTTACATTCAATTATAGTTCATGCACTTTTAATGTCCAATGTTCATATGTTTGTTTTACCTACATAGTTCAAATCTCATTAGTTAAGTTGGTGGGTTACATTCTTTGTGAAGTGTTGGGAATTAGTTTGCTTTGTTGTCTAATTTTAGTGATCTTTTAGTAGTCGAGAGTTAGGTTTTGTGTTGGGACCAAGCCAACAATTCTTTTGAATCAAAGGCTCTAAACACAAATCTTGAACAAAATTCTTGAAGACCAAATCTATTGGAATAATGTTCAAACAAATTATATAATGAAAAGTCCCAAACAAATCTTCCAAATAAGAAAAAGTTGATGATGATTTTTATGGAAAAATTATCCAATTAAAATTCCAAAACAGAAATTATGATGAAAAGGTATGAAAAAAATGTATGAATAAGGAGTCCCAAAAAAATAAGTCCTTCAAAACATCATTGGAACAAAATGTCTGATGTAGAAACTCTGAATAAAAAGTTTGATATAGAAACCCTAATGAGCAAATTCTAAACAAATATTCCAAACTAAAAGTTTGAAAAAAATGTCTAATATAGTAATTTTGAACAAACTCACCAAATAAAATAAAACTAAAACATAAGTCATGAATAAAAAACTCAATGAGTAAATACTAAACAAATCTTCTAATGAATAAATTTTGAACATAAGTCCTGAAGAATAAAATTACTAAAAATAACTGAACAAAATGTCTGAAAACCATGTCCCAAATAATTTATCGAAAAAAAACTAAGTTTAAAAACTTTTATAGTACAAAACTCTCAAAAGGCATTAGTAAATTATTCCAAAATGTATAATGCCATTGTTTGTACTTCCAAGTGTAAAGATTAAGGAACAATCTGATAGAACTTACACAACTACGTAGAGGAAGTCTTAACAAACAAAACCAAATTATATAAAATGTGGGTACCCATTACTTCAAGAAGAAAAGGGGAATGTTGGGTGAAATAAATGGTGACTTACAGGGGGAATACATTTGAATATTAGAGAACTCAAAACTTTGGTTAATAATATCAAATTAGACATGAACTATACCACATAAAAACATTAGAATCAGAGATATGAAAGAGACTCACAACTACATCATACAACATACTTGCTTTATCATCCATGGATCTTTGTGTGCTAAAGTGATATTCATTTAACTCTTGTTATGAGGGTATTTTCAAAGGTTTGCAGCAGTTGTAGGTTTTGGCCTAGTTTTTTTTAAAGCTTATAAAATTAGGGAAGCTTAGGCATTGGTTTGTTACTAGACAGGAATCTATAGTCCTAACAGAGATACCTTGGGTTCCTTCTCTCCTCTTCCTATATTTTCTTGGATCATGATGTATGTTACATTGACCTTATTTCATCATGTGAGCCTTTGATCTTCTTTGGATGTTCTTTGGGATATATTGATCACTCTTTTAAACTCATCAGTTATTTTTATTTCTCTCTCTATTTTTTAATTTAAATTTAAGGAGGAAAGCCAAAACCCCTGTGAGCTAGTTTAGTTATAAAAGAAATCATTTACTAGATCATCCCTAACAACTACATCTGTACCAATGATTATCACCTCTAAACAAGTATTAATATGAAAAGTGAACTTGGTCCAATGGAGTGAGATGTTTTTTTCAATTACTATGAATTATTCAAGATCAACTTTCATATACTTGGTAGAAATATTCAATTGTGACACATCCCTGAATAACAATGATTACATACCTAAATTATCAAGACCTCAACCACAAAAGTATAACTAGTTTGTGGACATGCCCTAAGTTATGAATCACTCTTGAAATTTCCATTTCCCTTATATGTCTATCTAAGCATAAAATATGGGCCCAGCTGGTTGGATGCTATCTTGGTCATGTTAAAATAAAACAATTCAAATTGTCATAAGAAACAACAAAATGCCTAACCTAGAAAGTTGGAAAACTAAACTAAAAAAGCTGAAAAACTAAACTAGAAAGTAGGAAACTAAACTAGAAAGATATAAACTACACTAGAAAGTAGTAAACTAGCCCAATCCTACCTCTACCACATTTATTTTCATCAATTAGGGGCATCTTTAGATGATACAACCATGAAGGAGTGTTTCAAAAACGATCTATTGACTGGATATGTGAGTTCATTAACTTTAAGGTCCCTTAGATGGAATGCATTATTGCCTAGGATCTCTAAAATCTGATATGGTCCAATCCATAGTGGGGTAAATTTTTCATGTTGTCCTTTATTTTCATGGACTTTGTCCCATAGAAGCATTAGATCAGAAATTCTAAATGCTTTAAATTTTTCTCTTTTATCAAACTATCTCTTGAATACATCTTGGTGTTTGATGAAAGTCTATAAGGCCTTAGTCCTTGAATCTTCCATTTATATTATATCTAGTAGTCAAGATTTTACTTTGGCATTTGGTTCCATATATTCCTGCATGAATTGATAAGTTGACAACTTCAACATAATTAAGAATACTAGCATGTACCCATACACCAATAGATAGGGTAAGGCTTTGAGGGCCTAATTATATCTTGTTCTACCCAAAGGGAATACTTAAGTAGATTATTCCAATCCCTAGGATTATCCCCAATTGATTTATTAATTTCATCTATAAGGTACTTATTCATTGATTCAACCAATCTATTTCTTTGAGGGTAGTGGTTAGAAGATGACTTGAAGATAATGTGATTATCATGAGCCCATTTAATGAATTCAATTGATATGAATGTTGGCCCATTATCACAAACTAGAAATATAGGAGTGCCAAATCTAGTTTTGATGTGTTCTTCCAAGAATCAAATCACATCTTTTACTCTTCAATTATTTGTGGCCACTACTTCAATTCATCAAGTACAATAATCTATGGTAGTGAGTAAAAACTTATGACCTACTAAGGAGTTTGAGTTAATGACACAAATGAAGTCTAAACACCACTGGGTAAATGGACTTCCTTCAATAATAGGTTGTAAGGGCTTAGGTGCATGTAATTTTATTTTTACTAAAGACTACCATTCATGACATGTCCTTACATGGCTATGAACATATTTAAAGATTGTTGGCTAGTAATAACCTATTCTAAGGATTTTTTGAGCTATGGTATTCCTAGATGGATGACCTCTACCTATCTTTTGGTGTACGCTCTCTAGGATCTCTTGGGATTATTCATTAGATACACATCTAAGGTAGATGCCTTCATAGTTTCTCCTATAGAGAATTCCTTTCTTGATCATGTAGTGAGAAAAATTGAGCCTCAAATATCTCCTTCATTATTTGTTGAGTTATGGGGGTAAAGTACCTATAATCAACTATTGGATTATGTTAGTATACCATTCCCCTCTAAATACCTAGGCTTCACATACATCTTCAATAGTAATACATGGGTTAGGCTCAGTCATGAGTTGGATGATGCCTTGAACCTAAATAATTTTCATAGGCTTGATCTCTATATAAAATTATTACAACTTTTCCATTCATTTACCTCTGTATTCTCCCAATTCATTCTATGACAAGGTAACCTTAATATCAAGATCATGCACTATAGCGATAATATTATTCCTCAAGATGTAGTGTCAAAATTTCTTCACAGCTTTGACAAGGGTGAAGATCTATTTATCAATCATGAAGTACCTGAGTTTTGCATCCTTCAAATTTGTACTCATGAATGTTATAAGATGCTCAATTTCATCTTTATTTGGTGTTATAATAACAATAATTATATTTTCTGAAGTGAATGAGTACAAGTAAAAATCTTTTGTAAAATCTAGACTTATTAGTACTGGGGCTTGAGATATAACATTTTTAATGTCTTGAAAAGACTTTTGGGCCTCAATTGTCCATTATATTTTAGCATCCCATTTGAGCATTGAATTTAGGGGTCTCATGATTTATAAAAATCCTAAAATAAATTTCCTTACAAAATTAATCTTTCCAAATATTGACTTGAGCTCCTTCTTTTTATTTGGTGGCATAATATTTGAAATCCCCTAAATTATATCTAGATCAATGATGATCCCTTATTTGGTAATAATATATCCCAAAATCTTTCTCTCAATAACTCTAAATATACTCTTTTTTGGGTTCAATGAGATGCTAGACCTTCTGAATCTTTTGAATATTGATTGCAGATGGCCTACATGATTGTTCCTATTCTTGGAGAAAATAGTAAGGTCATCTATATAGATGATTATACATATACCTATTAACTCTTTAAATTCATGATCCATTGATAGTTGAAAGGTGGATCTTGCATTTATTAGGATAAAAGGCATCCTCTTATATGCATAAGTACCCACTTTGTAGTAAATGCCAATTTCATTCTATCTTCTGATTGTACCATCACTTGGTTATAATGTAAAAATACATCTAGGGAGGACATCATTTTAGAGCCACTAACTATCTATATGACCTTATATAAGGAAGGTAATGGGTAGTTTTCCTTATTATAAGCTTTTTTCAAGTTTATAAAATCAACACATAACCTAATTTATCCTCTCTTATTTCTAACTAAGACTAAATTGGCCACCCAATTAGAATGTTTTATTAGGAAGACTATTCTTGCACTTAATAGCTTTTCCACTTCTCTTTGAATGAGAGGTTCCATGATAGGATTAAATAGCCTATATCTTTATCTAAATGGCTTGTGGTCTAGTTTCAATGGAATTATATGAGTGATGACCTTTGGGTCATAAACCTTCAAGTCTTCATATGTCTATGCAATTATATCTCTATATTGAGTGAGTAAATCCTGCACTCATTGTCTTTCTTATAGAGTTAAACTAAGGCCAATGTTGATGTAATGTGGGCTATGATCATTGCCCAAATTATCCATTTTGAATTTAGACTCATTAAATTTGGGTTGCCTTTGATATTGAGCTTGGGGATCTATATCAAATGGTCTTTCTAAGGAGACCAAACTAGTTATAAGATGATTTTATTTGAGCTCAAGGATAGATTCCTCATATGATTGCTCTTGGTAAAGATAACTAATTTCCTTATCATCAATGATTTGGGACTTGAATTGTCCTGAATTGGTTAGAAAATTAATGATCTACTAGTCATCATCAAAGACTTGTAAATTATCAACATTTTTATGAATATAAGTGTAGACACTGAAATTGTGTCTACTCCTTGGTCGACTCACCCCCCTTGGTCCCCTTGGTCCACTTCTAACACATTCCTAACCCACACACTTATTAATTTAAAATAATAACTTATTTTAAATTAATAACACCTCCCTTGACACCTCACCCATGACACCTCACCCCACCTTGGATACCTCTCCTTGGATGCCTCCCATCACCTTATGACCAATTTATGACCTATTTCAACCCTCTTGCACTTATTTAATCCATCTTCGACCATTTTCCAATGACAATTAGACCTAGTAATTGGAAGAATGGGCAAAAGGCTAATTTTAGCCCTTTTTCCCATCTTCTAGCCATCAACGTCAGTTATAGTTGGCCGACGCTGGCATGATTGCCGATGTCGGTCACTTAAAACAACCCAAAGGTGAATTCTCTCCCCCCTGGGATGCTGAATCAATCAATCATAGACCGCGAAGACGAATTCTATCTGAGACTCTCTTCCTCTCTCGGCTCTCAGACCTAGACATCAATAGGAACTCTCTGAGATCAATCATCAGGCTTTAACTAAACATTCTTCTAGCTATAGACACAATAGGTACAAGCATTTCAAACACCTCTGCCTCTGCTCCAAGCAAGAGATAAGTATTCTTCTTCTGTTTCATTTCAATTATTTAGATTATATCAGAAATCAATTTTCTATTCATTGCTTCTAAATAACATTATCAACCAGACTCAACTATCAACCAGACCAGACCTTACTTCCTCCTGGAAAGGTTGAAAATCCTTCTTCATACTCTTACCCCTTTTGACACCCTATTCCTCTAACCCTTGTCCCTCCTAAGACCCTATCTATTGTCCTGCAGCCCTGCATAGACTCTCTGACTACCAAAGACCACTCTATCGACCAAAGACACACCCAGAGACCCATCTAGAACCCATCCAAGGCCATTGCCCTGACCAACACCGGTCTCCAGGCCCATTGCCCCTACCGACGTCGGTAGACCAACTGACGTCGGTAACCTTTGACAAACTGATGCCGGTAGACTAACTGACATCGGTGACTGTGGCAAACCGATTATAAAGAAATAGGTACACATTATCTAATTTCCTCTTTGCTAGTCATTTGTCATTTCCTTATTTCTGACACTTTTACTTATAAATAGTGGACTATCATCCCTCAAGGAAGTCTTTGCACTTTTGGGACCGGGTTTTGCTTGGTAGTCCACCTTATCTTTATCTAACAATCTCTTTGTTTAAGTATTTCTCTCTACAGGTGTCATCCTCCATAGCCAAAGAAGAGTCCCTACAACATTTGGATATGGTGTGCAAACTTCATATGGGTACGTACAAACCCCTGACCATTTATCTTAGTTTCTTACTTCCTTTGAATGTGAAAAAGCAAAAATAGTTTGAAACATTTTGGCACACCCGATGGGACCCTAGGACTTTTCCTTGGGTTCATAATTTATCTTCTAAAAACAAACTTTTCATATAGGTGCATTAGGTCTCTTCTTACATCCTTTTCCTCTATCTCTTCCAAAAGACACTATCAGCAAAGTTAAAAAGAATCCTTCTTTTTCTTTCTTTCCTGCATCTAGAGTAGTGAAGTTCATACTCTTAACCCTTTCTCAACTTGTTTTCATCCGAACACACATTTAAATTTGGGCTTAAAAATATTTTGCATTTCATTTTTGCTTGCATGCATTTTTAGCTCACCTAGTAACTTAAAATGCATTATGAATAAAGCGTAGTCCACTTATGTTACACAACCTAACCACTTTCACAAATCAAACATCTAAACATACCTGAGACAAGGCCTGACTAGGATTTCATCACCTAGCAGATACCTTACCCTTCCTGGCAATCCTACTTGGACTTCACTACCAAGTGGAGAGCCCACTTTGTTCTCTAGCAGAGTATAAAATCTAGGGGAAGTATATACTGGCTAAGTGACCCAACTTATCTCTAGGCTCGTGAAGTGAGGGGAGCTTGCTCCTTAGCACCAGGCTACGTACAGAACCTAATATAGAATTTGAGCACCGAAACTAACCTAAAACCAGCCTTAGACTGCTTCTTCTAGGACCCATTCTAAAAGCCAACTTCCCAAACACACTCTAAGGCATAATCCAACATGACTCTAAAAATTGATTCTTAGGAATTTAACGTTTAGGGTCTGCTTGTCTTCATCTTCTTTTCTATTTTAATCTAGTTGTTTGAGCTAGTAAGGATGTATTATCTTGCCTTGAATGGTTTTGACATGTAGTCAAACCAAAACTCTTGTTGACCACGCAAGGCAACAATCACTCCCGCCTTCGCCCTCCATAATAGGTCCCCTAATGGAGTGTACTTCAGACACTAAATATTATCCTATCCAGTCAACCCCAACTCAACATTCAATTGTTCGTGAAGGGGATCAAAACTTTGAGAGATTCCTTGACCATAATGTCAAGGCTCTCCAACACTATCTCTCTAAGAGCCAAATGCGAGACTCTTCAATTCAACCAAGTTTGTCACATTTTCAGAACTTGATTGTCTCAACTCCACACACTCTTACACCTATAAACTTGGGAGTGACCACCCATCCTTTTACCAATACTACCATTCAACCACCTTTGGCAGTATCTGGTCAACTCATGCCCTCTAGCTTCATGACACAAGCACCCTTGACTTCAACATCAGTCCCTATGACTAGTTACCAATATGTTGCACCTATACAAGCACAACCAACTACGTCATATGCCCCTTCTAACACCTTCCATGTACCTTACAACCTAGGGGGTGCCCCTCATACTAATCTATCACCTAATCTTATTAAGATGCTGATGGATAAGATGTCTAATCTTGAGACATCCATTTCTGGTTCAAGTAATGTTCTTTCATATGAACAAGTTTGAAATGAACCCATACACCCTTCTATCCCCATTAGACCATATCCTAACCATTGGGAGCTTTTTAAATTTACTCACTTTCAGAATAAGGAGGACCCACAACAACATCTATGAGTGTTTAGACATGCTTGTTATCTTATAGCTCACGATGATGCGTTATTACTGTACACATTCCCCATGTCACTTTCGAGGGCTGCCCTTGACTGGTATAGCTCTATTCCCAGTCACTCTCTCTTTTCCTTCACTCAACTCACCCAACTATTCCTTGACCACTTTTCAATCAACATCACCAAAAAGGTCTCCATTACAGACCTATACTCTATCAAACAATTCGATGATGAATTGATAGCTGACTTCGTCACCCATTAGAGAGGTTTGATTAACCAACTCTCCTTCTCCTTACCTCAAATTGAGCTCATTGAGCTCTTTTCTAGAGCATGTGCCAAGCACATCTCACCTACTTTGCAGGTTCAGACATTCTGCACTTTTGATGAAGCTTTCACCATGGCTCGAAAGCTTGAACTCTGTGCTATCGAAGAGGACAAGGTCAAATTGTGAAATACCAATGCAAAATCCAATGACCCTTCTTCCTCCAAGCCTACTTCTTCCCACTCCAAACCCAAGGGAGTGGCAAACACTGTGGTATTTAGATCACCATCTTCAACAACAACTAATCAATCCCAACCTTCCACATCACAAAGCATCACCAAACAATTCCAACAATGGTATATACAGCATCAATACACTCCAATTAGAGAATCATATGCTTCTGTGTTGGACAAACTCGTAACACAGGGGGTCCTCAATCTCCCTCAAATTTGACCACCCCAATTTGACCCCTCAAAACCTATCCTTGCATGGTACAGGGAAAATGACTTCTGTAATTATCACTGTGTCAAAGGCCATGACACAGATAACTATAAAACCTTCAAAAACATTATCCAGGACATGTTAGACAAGGGGGATCTTGTCTTAGATAACCTAAACATGCTGCCCAACCAAAACATAGACATCTTCAGACAACCTTTTCCTACCCATCCCCCTTATCAAAATAACATTCAGACCATGGTCGATGACCCCCAAAAGTATAATATACACATAGTCAACATGGTTTTGCCTTCCATTCCTAACCAACCTCTCCCACAGTCTGAAGAGGTTAGTCCACCTACTTGTCCACCATAGGTAGAGGAGCCTTCCTCTCTTATTTTGCCTCCACCAATGGATGATAATCCTCCATCCATACCTCTTTCACATGTGGGAGAATCTACCTTGACCTCTCACATATTGGAGGATGCCTTGATGACACCAACGCCGACTGCCTCAACCTCATCCTTCTTATCATCAATGGGGGATCATACTTTTTTTGCTCCTCGACCACACGAGGAAGCCATGATCATCCCTACGCTCTATCCAACCAAAGAGCCACATTATCCAATTCCTTCTCTATCGAGAGAAGAACTTATTAGTTCACCAACTTTGACCAAAGAAGATTCAGTGATGATTCTCTCATAATCACTTAAATCAATTAAACAATCAACTATAAAACCTCACGCAACCTCATCCAAACCCTTGCAATCATCTACCATGCCGAAATAGGTTAAATCCCTTGGTGTTCACCCTAAATCCAACCTCACTCACCCACAAGTGATGGTAGACTTAAACCTCACCCCACACAATAGTAGTCCTCACACTAAACCAAAGAAGGCTACTAAACCCCATCAGAGAACTCCTCCCCCACCTTCGCCATTACCATACATTTTGGGTTCACATCCATCTACTTTAGTAGGATTGCTCCCACATCCAACACCTCTCAACAAGAACGTGCCATCTCCACATGTGGCCATACCGCCAACTAAAAAGGTGACACGGCAAACTCTCCAAATAACTCCTAAATAGAAATTGTCAACCTCTACTACAATGAAGAGCGTAGACCCATTAAAGGGTTCTTTTGCTTCGATGTTATGTCAATTGTTATAGTCATTTAGCATCGTCCTCCCACCTATCAAGCCTTACCAACCTCTCAGACCAAAACCACCTTGGTTTGATGACACTAAAATATGCTGGTATCATCGCACACCGAGGCATGACACTGAGCGTTGTTACGTCCTTAAGGCTGTCATCCATCAACATCTGGCAAAGGACACCCCTCATGTTGAGGCTTCTTCTGACCACATTTTTGAGCAACTACCGACACCATCTCATGCCTCCAAAACCTCATCACCTAAATTGGGATCTCAACATAAGACTATGGTCCCTCAACGACATCCTCAACCTTTATTCGAAATCAACACTGTTAATGTGGCCACCAGGCCCCAAACTATGAAGGATAAAGGAAAAGACCAGACATATACACCTTTGACATATCCATTATTCATCAAGACCTCTCAACTGACACAACCTAATATTTCTATCTTGGACATGTCTCAACTATCATCACTGGGGGAAATTCCTCCTAACCTCACTAGTCCACATGACACTTGGTATAAGTGACTCGTGGACTACTTGACATATTCTATCATCCCTCCCAAACTCTCTAGCAATAGACGGCGAGCTTTTATCAAGAAAACTGCTCGCTACACCATGCTAGGGGGACTTCTTTACAAGCGAGGTCTCGATGGCCTCCTTATCCAATGCCTAAAAACCACTAAAACATCCCATGTCATCAAACAAGTCCATGACAGGATTTGTGGGGGATATTTCAGTGGTAACTTGCTTGCCAAGCGCATCCTCTGCTTGGGCTAATATTGGTCCACTCTTCACCAAGCTTGCAACAGCTATGTTTGGTGTTGTCCCAAATGCTAATAACATCTTGACCAACTTCACATACAACATCGACCAAACATCAATCAACCAAGCCTTGACCAAACATCATACAACCAAACATCGACCAAGCATCAACAAAGCCTCGCCCAAGCCTCGACTAAGCATCGACCAAGCCTTGACGAAGCCTTGACCAAGCATCGACCAAGCCTCAACCAAGCATCAACCAAGCCTTAACCAAGCCTTGACCAAACAACAACCAACCAAGCATCGACCAAACATCAACCAACCAAACAACGACCAACATGTGACCAATCTAGAATGAAGCAAACAGGGCAAGTTTGCTCCTAATTGACTTGAACCTTACATCATGATGCACAAGCATAGATCAGGGACTTCTCGTCTGTCCTCTCTCAAAGGCTGACTAGAACCTAAGCCCCTTAATGCCTTGCATCTTCAACTAGTCTACTGTTAATCAAGTAATTATTCACTTGACGTTTAACTTAAGCTCGATCCCTTGAGCAACCTCCCATCATCGTCATTCTTATTCCTTTCAACCCTCAACCCTACAAACATCAGTTAACCCTTTTGTCAAACATGAATGCTTCATCCTAATAAAATGGAAACCCTCTAAACCTCTATAGTCAAGTCCATGACCAAAAATTTAGTCAACAAAAACATATAAAACTGGGATGCCTATTCACAAGGTCATAAACTATAAATGTAGACTGCTCCCTCGAAAGATAGCTGTATAATTGTTGTAATTGATAGACTGCTCCCTTGAAGGATAGCTATTCAAAAGCCCTTCAATCATACAAAGTAGAATATAGACCACTCCCTCGAAGGATGGCTATGCCTAAATTTTGCTACAAACAACACTATCTCAGAAGCTTCCCACATTGATTAGCTTCACAACATGACCACAAAGCAAAACATCCCCATGTAGACTTCCCACATCGATCAGTCTACCCCAAAAAAAAAATTGACTGACAAAACTATAAAGTCATGGACTTGTCTATAGTCGTTCTCTGGGTCACCTATAAAAGGGGCAAAGTTGTTCCTGCCAAAAAGGGTTCCCCCATCCATCCATCTCACATAGTCAAACCTATCACCCCAACCTACTCAAGGGATTTCGATCTCACTTAATGTCAAGTGATTTGAGTACTTCTCTAACATAATCAATGGTCAACAACGTAATGCATGAATGCGGCTTTTGTTTGCAAAAACCCTTATCTATGCCATCATTATGGTCCTTGTCAATGAAAGAGCAATGCGCCTTTCACTTCTTACACATCTTGGTCATAAACAATCCAACCAAATCAAAACCAAAACCAAAAATCAACCAAATCAAACCAAACATTTTCAGACCACTGACATGACATAGTCCATTTCACATAGTTTCTATGGACAACAATACACATGGAAACTATCAACCAGACACAATTTATGTCAAGCATAAACCATTACTTGCTAAAGCATAAATAATCTCAATTCATTTTTAGCATACACCATTACTAATATGGAAAATTGCTAGGGATGAAAGACCACTCAACCAATGTTACAAAATACACCATCACACAATATGGAAAAGGCTGTAGCATCATCATGACCAAACCAATCATCAACCACTTTGACTCAACCAACCTGAACTACATTGGTCTGAGGCCCTTCCAACAAGGGCTATGTAGGTAGCACTCAGATGACATGACATCTTCTGAGGTTAGCTCAGCCACATCCGTTTGTTCATCTACCTGATGGACAAACCATTTTATCTTTCACCATGACTTAACCTCATCCAACCCACATCCATAATCAACCCTCTTCCACCTTTTAGGGAGAACTACATTGGATTGAGGCCCTTAAAATAGGGGCTATGTATGTAGCACTCAGTTGACATGGGGTCTTCTGAGGTTAGCTCAGCCACATCTGTTTGTTCGTCTACCTAATGGACAAACCATTTTATCTTTAACCATGGCTTAACCTAGTCCACAATCATGACCAAACAACCAGCCCTGACATTACAGAAGTCACCTTTGACTTCTCATGGGGCACATTGAAGATCGCATACATCTCCTTGACCACATAAAACAACCATTTGAGATCACTTCTATCTCAACTCAACTTGACCAATGACTATGGAGATCAGAACTATCTCCTCTGACCACGACCACTTTTGAGATGACTTTGCCTTAGTTGTTCTAATTGCATGTATGCTACCTCATAGTTAGCTTAGCCAAATTGTCTGCACACCATATTTTAACCCTCACAAGTATTGGATCGAAAGCAAGTTGATCCCCACTACTTGTGACATTTTCATGTTTCCAAGAGCACTTCCTGAGCCTAGGATACTTGGAACATGATGACCATTAGAGCTACAGCTTGGATCAAATAACCCAATCAGCTACGACTAAATGCTGGGGCCTAGTTATTTTGATTTTGGCACTCCTTGACTCTTGACTTGCGACAATTTGACCTAACCATCTCGTGAAGTGGTATGCATGAAATCAAAACTATTATAGCATTCACACTCAAACTTCACCATTTCCATCCATTATCTATCAGATCAGCACCCGATTTCAGGTTTCCTTCCCTCAAATCCCACTTTGAGGGGGGATACCTCATCATCATAATTGGGGCAACCTCCACTTCATCCCATACCTGGGGAAACTTACTCCTATTTTTGTCTTGCAGTTCATCCAGAACAACCAACAAGACAAAAAGGGGCAAATGTAGACACCAAAATTGTGTCTACTCCTTGGTCGACTCTACCCCCTTGGTCCCCTTGGTACACTTCTAACACATTCCTAACCCACACACTTGTTAATTTAAAATAATAACTTATTTTAAATTAATAACACCTCCCTTGACACCTCACCCATGACACCTCACCCCACCTTAGATACCTCTCCTTGGATGCCTCCCATCACCTTATGACCAATTTATGACCTATTTCAACCCTCTCACACTTATTTAATCCATCTTTGACCATTTTCCAATGACAATTAGACCTGGCAGTTGGAAGAATGGGCAAAAGGCTAATTTTAGCCCTTTTTCCCATCTTCTAGCCGTCGACGTCAGTTATAGTCGGCCGATGCCGATAGGATCACTGATGTCAGTTGCTTAAAACAACCCAAAGGTGAATTCTCTCCCCCCTGGGATGCTGAATCAATCAATCACAGACTGTGAAAGTGAATTCTATCTCAGACTCTCTTCCTCTCTCAGCTCTTAGACCTGGACATCAATAGGAACTCTTGGAGATCAATCATTAGGCTTCAACTAAACACTCTTCTGGCTATAGACACAATAGGTACAAGCATTTCAAACACCTCTACCTCTGCTCCAAGTAAGAGATAAGTATTCTTCTTCTGTTTCATTTTAATTATTTAGATTATATCAGTAATCAATTTTCTATTCATTGCTTCTAAATAACATTATCAACCAAACCTGACTATCAACCAGACCAGACCTTACTTCCTCCTAGAAAGGTTGAAAATCCTTATTCATACTCTTACCCCTTTTGACACCCTATTCCTCTACCCCTTATCCCTCCTAAGACCCTGTCTATTGTCCTGCAGCCTTGCATAGACTCTCTGACTACCACAGACCACTCTATCGACCAAAGACACACCCAGAGACCCATCCAGAACCTGTCCAAGGCCATTTCCCCAACCGACACTGGTCTCCAGGCCCATTTCCCCTACCAACATCGGTAGACCAACTGACATCGACAACCTTTGACAAATCGATGCTGACAGACTAACCGATGTAGGCGACTGTGGCAGACTGATTGCAAAGAAATAGGTATGCATTATCTAATTTCCTCTTTGCTAGTCATTTGTCATTTCCTTATTTTTGACACTTTTACTTATAAATAGTGGACTTTCATCCCTCAAGGAAGTCTTTGCACTTCTAGGACTGAGATTTGCTTGGCAATCCACCTTATCTCTATCTAACAATCTCTTTGTTTAAGTCTTTCTCTCTACATGTGTCATCCTCCATAGCCAAAGAGGAGTCCCTACAACATTTGGATACGGTGCACAAACTTCATCTGGGTACGTACAAACCCCTAACCATTTATCTTAGTTTCTTATTTCCTTTGAATGTGAAAAAGCAAAATTAGTTTGAAACAATAAGGACAAGGCACTAGTTAAATGGAAAATCCCTCTACCTTAGATTCTTGGAGAGGTTCTAAATTAGTAGCAACAATGGCTAGTGAATCTATAGCTTAATTTTTCTCACTAGGAATAACCATTATATTGAAATCCTCAAATCTCTCAATCAAATCCCATGATATATTTTTATATATTTTTAGATAAGATAACTTGAACTAGTATTTATTTCTAACTTGATTGAATACAAGCTTTGAATCCCTGAATACTAACAACTACTTTACATTTTTCTTGAGTGCAAAGTGTAACCCAAAATTAATGATTCATATTAAATCTTGTTGGTTGTGTAAAGGAAACATAATTTATATGTTTCCAAGAACTCCTTCCCTTATGGATCAACCAATTCAATTCCTATGTCATATCCTTTTTTGGATCTAGTGCCATCAAAGTGGAGATTCCATAGCTAGTTGGGGCCCTCAAATTATAGATATTTTATTTGATTTCATGTAATAAAATTATAAATACCAAGGCTAAGGGATTCATAGCTTACTTCTTAGTTCTTGAAATTATACTCTGTGATATGATACTTTATCCTTGGTTCCCTATCAATCCAAATTTGGTTTATAATGCCTCTCCATGATAGCTAAATGTGAGAGAAATCTATTGAGATATATCCATTGAGTATCTTTGAATAGTCCCTAATTAGCAATAGTCCATAGCCTTTAGGTATGTCTACTACAAGGATGTTGATGGTCATCTATACTCATGGATCAAATACTACTTGGATACGCACATTAGTGAGCTCCCCAATAACTGATACCATTATTTTATCCAACTATGATATTGTTCTCTTTTATGGGCTTAGAGTTAGACTAATATTTTGACAAATATAAGTAGGCATCAAGGTTACTAAATCTCTAAAATTGACTAATGAATTATGAATATTCTTACCAAATGCCCTGTAGTCAGCAAAAAAGGTAGTACCTCTGGCTTGATTTTGTATATGACATTGATGTCAGAGGTTTTTTCTTTCTCTATAAGATTTTTAATCTTTTCCATGGGGGCCTACCTTGTGATAGATTTTCATAATATCTCCTTATATTTAGTGATCATATCTAATTCATGAAGGATAATATTTGATTTTATTTTCTTCATGTCCTCAATAATGTTATACCCTCTTCTACTCTCTTCCTCTTTATTCTGAGGTTGATCATTCCCTATTGGGGGAGGTGGATTATTATCAACTTTTGGGTTTGATGGAATGGTTATGCTATTTTGAGGAGTAGAAGTTGTTAATGGCTTCCTATTCCTTAGGTTATAACCACCTTTTTTGAAATTTATAGAAAGATGGATCTCATCAGTGTTGTCCTTTGGTACATTGTCATCTTCACTTAGGAAAGGAAACTCATGAGTCTCAAAGAACATAGCAATGCTTAAAGGGATAGGGTCCTGATGGGATTCTAGTGGATTATGTATCTGATATTTTCTTAACACTTCTCTTTGAAAGGTCTCAAATGTTGCATAAAATACAACATAGTCAAGTTCACCATGCTGAGATGTGGTGTGGATTATGTAATAGTTGGGTAGAGTTTTCTCTATTATGTTGATTTCTAGTGGATTTTTGGGTTGCTATATATTATTTTTAGGCCTATTATACCTATGAAATCCATAATTATGATTACCAATTGGGCCATTAGCATTTAATATCTTTCTTTGAATGTTAAGGAAGTCATTGCTTAATTTTTAAACCATTTATTATATGGCATCTAGCTCTACCTCGGTAGAATCTATGATAGTGGAAATTATAATAGTAATTGGGAATGATTACTAGTTATACAAGTAAACATTTATTTATGAAAGGATATTTAAAAAAATTAATTTTTTTGTGTTGTCTTTGGCATAAGAGGCATCATGTATAGCTGATTCTGATTAAACATAAGGATGTTTTACTAGACATGTGAAACTAGATTCAAAGCTAGGAGATCATTGTTGATAGTAGGTGTGTTGAGCACCTAAGGGTTAAGTTGTCTATAAATGTTTATGGCCTCTTCATAAGCCAATTCCAAAGTGTTGATGGTAGAAACCCTTTGCAAGAAGGCTACAATAATTGGATCTAGAGCATTCTTGTACATTTCTAATGCCAATACTTCATTTGGTTTATATGCCAAGATCAACCAAGTGTACATATTCTAAAATGCTACACTAAAAGTCCTAATTTGTTCATTGGGCTCAATTTTCATGATATTAAAGTGTTTTTATATCAAACTAAGGTTGGTGACTTGGCCAAATTGTGTAATAAAAGTGATTGACATGCATTCCAAGAAGTGATGGAATTATCTATTAGATTAAGTTACCAATCATAAGTAGCATCCATTAGTGTAAAAGGAAAAATTATACATGCAATATCTTCATTAATAACACTCATCAATCTCAACTCATATTTGAAATACTTGATGTGTTCTTCTACCATTCTTCCTCCTGAAGGAGAGAAATATAGTAGATACTTTTCAAGATTCCTAGGTAGGTTATGCATATCCCCTGGGATGGTAATAGTAGGTCCAACCAACCAATGTGGTTGATCTATGGGATGATTAATAGGGGGAATATTACTTACTAGGGAAGGTATCCTAGATCTATTATAGATAGGGGAAGTTGGTACAAATCTAGGTCTCTTATGATTTGATAAGGGTGCGACTAGAAGACTAGCCTAAAAAATAGATCTAGTCTGTCTCCTATGTGACTCCAATACAACTCAATCTAGAAACTAACCTCTTTTATCAGAGGTTTAAGCCTTCCTTATAGCACTATAAATAATGTTGAATGAAATTTTATACACACCAAGTCATAATGAGGTAGTGAATTATCCTTTAACATTTTAGGATTTTAATAGAGACAAACTCCACTCTAGGGCATGAGTTGTAGGTATGAAAATTTAAAAACCAAGTGATGTAATAAAATTTAGGTAATATAGGTTATTAAAAATAATGATGAATAAATGAATGGTTCCTAAAATAAAATAAAATCTAGGTGAGTTGTTGGCTGATATAGAGTGGGTAGATCTCATAAATAAACTCAAAAAAGGAGGGAAGGGTAAAGTAGGAAATAAAGATTCTATGGCCTCAAGAATCACCTCTCAGGATAGTTTATAATTGGATAAGTGATTTCAAAACCAATGTTTTTTGCTAGTATCTATTGTACACACATAGACAGACATGGTCAGTAGTCTAGGATAGTTTGATATAGGAAATTCAGAGGTCTTTGTCAAAGGTTACTCCTTTTAGAGTAGATATTACACACCATTAATTAAAAGATTATGACTCAGAAAAGAGAGATATCTAAGATAGTTGTTTCACAAACATATAAAATTATATCATTGAAATCAACCTCTACACACTCAAAAAATTGAAACAATCAAATTATTTGCCAATAATCAATATAATTGTTAATCCTTAAATAATTATTGCACATCTAAAACTGTCATATTAATCATGAAAAGAAATAATTCCTCAAAAATATTTCACACTAATAATTATTTAATCAAACAACCACAAATATTAATCCTAATTACATAGAGCTTGGAGAGAAAATACACAAACACATTCGTTGACAATTAAAATTGATTCTATTTCTATATTGAAATTTTTTAACCCTTTACAAATGTGGGTTACATATGGTTAAATATACTTGGATAAGGTTTTCCTCATCCTTCAAGTACATGTAAATTTTGATTTCATGGCTTAGTTATAACCTTAATTCTAATTGTAGTTTCAAAACTATATATAATGTATGCATAGGGTTAACTTACATTTATCAAGAATTAAAGTCATCTTTTATCATATCATGAAAATTGTGCATGTTTACCAAAACACTTAGGAAACTTTTATATTATTTTATAACATAAGAAAAATATTAGTAAAAAATTGATGCCACTATATTGAATTGACATGCAGAAAATTAGCCTTTCAACTAAGGCTGAGTAGACATCTGCATGGATGTGTTAACCTTAGTGAGAGTCATCACTATTTGTGTTGGCACAAAAATGTATGTAACAACCTTAGTATTCTTATTCTTCACCTCCAACTCAAGATAACATTAGTGACCCACATCATAATACTACCTTATAATATCTAGGTTAAGTAATGAGGGTTTGTGCACCCTGTTAACTTGATTTAAGAGTTTTGCATGCTTGACCTTCATATTTTGGAAGTTAACATTGAAAATTTCAACTTCAATTACCTTATTTTGTACAAAAATTATCTCAAATTCAATTTATTCCAATGTTAATCCCTATAGACTTTGCTTAAATTTCTCATATGCTTCTTGAATGAGTTGGTTGAAATTGATTCTACTGACTAGCTTGCTTGTAGTATCCTTTGCCTTTGATAATTTTAAATCATTTAAAATTTTCAATTTGAGTGTCTTATGCTCTTAATATTTAGGCATCAATGCCCCAAATTCTATCACCCACTCTCTATATTTTTATATTCTAATGACCACCAAATTAAGGGAATTTAATGCTTCTAATGGTTTCATCAAGTCTAAATGCTTGTATACCTCATTAGTAATGTACAAAATCAATAACTTCAATTTATTCTCATCTTGTTTTAAAGAATTTAAAAATTGGTGTGTCTAAGCTATATGGAGGGATAATTCATCCCTAATTACTTCAAGTTCCTCAAGAGCATCGTAAAATTTTGATACAACTTTTTGCACTTTAGCCTCAATACTTGTTGGAATATGAACTATCTATTGCTATTATTTGATTTGTGTTAATTATTGTTCTAGCTCTTTTTTTTCCATCTATGTCCCTTCATGAAATGATATAATAGAATCATTGTGGGTTTATACTAGGGACTTGAAATCTTCTATATAGGGGGACTTCCCTAGTTACCTATTCTTCCTCTTGGATAAGGCATAAACCCCATGTCTCTCTTCAAGAATAATTTGCCTCCCAACTTCATCCTCTAGTTTTTGATTCTTAACCATTTGAATACTCCCTAATAGTTTATCAAATATTGAGGTTATGTATGGAAGTTTTATAATTTTGAAATTAGGCTTTTGGGTAGCCTTTTATCTAAGATCAACTACCCTTGGTGGAATAATTAGTTAGGCAGGGTCTATTTTTTATGCACCATTATCCATAACCTCCACCTCAATATTTTATATTGATTTTTCTATAGATCCTTTGAGAATTGAATCAAGAAAGGATGGCCAAATTATTTTGGACCAATCTATTCCACCATATTGGGGGAGTGGTTAGAATGTAAAGACTTGTTTACCCTTTTGTCCTTCCCTAAAGATTTAATAGTAGTCTCTTATGATGAACTAGTAGAAGGCATTTGCAACTTAATATCTATGGAAGTGACATAGAGTTGGTAAGTGGTGAGTGTTGTTTCAATTTTATTAGTGGCCCTTTTCTTCTTTAAGGTTTGGACTATGGCAGTCCTAGAGGGAATATCAATAGTGGTGGTAACTATAGATGTCGCTGGCATTATGGGGGAAATGAAAAAATGGTGGTATAGGAATCCTCCTCTACATTGGGAGTGAAGAAATGGATTTTAAAGATAGAATAAGAAATTGAAACAACATGGGTTGAAGTGGCATCCTCTAATTTTAGAGTGAGAAATAGGGTTTTCAAAATAACACTAATAGGAAATGAACCAAAAATGGGAACAAATGAGGAAACTAGGGAATTAGGGTTTGAAGCCTAAGCCTTCTCATCTATTGAGTCATTCATGCTTGGTGCCTTCCCTTTATCAATAATAAGGATTAATGCCTTGGCTATTTCCAAATCCTCTTCTTCATCTAGTTCTTACTTTATCTCTATTTGTTGTTAAGGAACTAAATGCATGCGCTATGGTTGATCCACTATTGGATTCTTTGTGAGGGGAGAAGCCATTGGTTTCCTCTGATAAAAAAGAGTAGCCTTCATCTATGAGGAGGACATTTGCTAAATTGAGGCAATAGGTTCCTCTGTAACCTCTAATTGTACCATATATTCCTATAATTATGGTATAATTATAGGTGTTTATAAGGGTAATGCCATTGGGTACTCCTAATCCTTTGCATTAGAGGATTCCAAGTCAATTAGATCCCTATGAGCTTCCCTAGGATCATTTTTAGTTAACCTAGGCATTTTATTAATAACATTTAATATAAATAGAAGTTTTTAGGAAGGCTCCCTTTATATCTTTATTTGTTGTGGGGGTTGGTTATACCATAAATCTAAAGTAGTCCACCCTTTAGGAGGTGGTAGCCTAATATTCATTTCTTGTATTAAAATTGAAGGCTCTTACTGAATTAACCTCAAATGATCTTCTTTTAGTCCTACAAGGTTTGTCTTTTCCAAGACCTAGGCATCATCCTTTGCATTCATAAATATAAAATCATGGTCATATGGGACATGTTGGTATGGAATACCAAAGCCCTGGATATGATTTTGTATATGTGTTGGTCACTTTCTAGTATTATACCTAGAAAGGGGTCAACCTTATGCCTTGAGTCATGATCCATCTTTATTACTATGGTTATCATTCATATCATGAGTTGAGAGGGTTATTTGGTCAATTAATTATTTTATCATGTCATAACTTATGTACCTTTGTATCTCATTTCAATCTTGAGTTGAGTATGATTGTGATGGTCAAGCATGTCAAAGGATGGTCTTTGATTACCATGAAAGGTCCTCAACATGTAAATGATGCAATGGTGAAGATAAACTAAGGAGGCTATTTGATAGAGGTTATAAGCACTTTGATTTTGGCCTAGTAATTAGAGGTATGATCCTTTAAATCTTTTAAGAAACATCATAGAATAATTAATAATGTTCAATTGAGGTTTCATTGACCATGAAGGTATTTTATTTGCATTAACATGAAAATTTAATTGATACATCTTCTTTTAATGTCATATATGTGAGTAAGGTCAATAGTTTTAGTCATAATGAGACTCAATTTTTAGCCTTAATATAGCACTAAATCAATCCAAACACCTCTACTAGATCTCATTAGCTTCCTCAATCCATAATTAAATGGTTTCATTCATCATTTGGATCCACTAGAACCTTAGTCAATGCCAATTCCTCCCAAAAGGGCCCCACATGTACTAATTTATGACTCTTCAACTCCCTCAATTTATACCACCAAGTTTAAAGTGTTTTATTCCCCCTAATTTCCCTCCAAAACACATGCTAGTAATGTTTTAGGTCTGAAACAAGGAGAATTTATAAGAAAAATGATAGTTTTTAGGGGTTTCTTCAATAGTATGGATCTGTATTGTATGGACCAACTTAGACATAGGCATGATTTAAAAAAAATAGGGTTAGAGACATAAAATTGTGAAGAGAGTAGTGTTTTTTAGTGTCTTAATATCCCAAAACCATTCCATTTATCCTTTGAGATCATTGGCAGGTTTAGAGGACTCCTCAAGTTTCTATTTATACTGTATAGGTGAGGGAGAGTGGGGGCCCAAACCCCTAACCATGGAAAGTAGACTTAGGAAGATTCCACCCATGGGATTTTATTTAGGTATTGGCCTTATATCCTTTATGATCATTCCTTAATAATTTAAGGAATCCCTATGCCCTTATCATCTTCATAGGCCCTTTTGAACTAAACATTTTCAAAAGAATTTGCTTTGTTTGCTAAAACTAATCATGGATCTTATTTCCTCAAGTATTGAAGAATCCTTCCATGACACTTTAATACTTTTAATCAAAAGTTTGAGCTCTCATGTCTTGAAAATCTTCATGATTGGTTCCTATTTATAGTTTGCAGATGAGTTTGAGCAAAGGATAAAGTTTTGATGCCTTCACCAGAGTTTGTGGACTATATTGAAGAGTTACAAAGGTGTTTTAATGATACCGATTCCTTATTTCTTAGATGGAATGTTTAATAACCCCATTATTATCCTATAATACCTCAAAAAGAGTGGCTTGTGCATGATTAAAGACCAATGTACAAAAAACTATGTGTATTTGAATCAATGATATGTGTAGAGACCCAATATAATCCAAAGACATGAAAAAGGGATGTTGAAGTGATAATGAAGGGTCATCATAAATATAAAACACATTTAAAAAACCTCACGATGGCCTTACAGGTCATCCTTTGAATCACATATGTGACCTCTCATGGTTTGCAAATCTTCATGACTGGTTCTTGTGTATAGTTGGCAGATGAGTTTGAGAAAAGGACAAAGTTTTGATGCCTTCACTAGAGTTTGTGGAATATATTGAAGAGTTAAAAAGGTGTTTTAATGATACTAATTCCTTCTTACTTATATGTAAAGTTTAACAACCCCCTTATAATCTTATAATACCTCAAGGAGAGTGGCTTGTGCATGGTTAAATACCAATGTATAACAAACTATGTGTATGTGAATCAATGGTACCTATAGAGACCCAATGTAATACAAAGACATGAAAAAGGGATGTTGAAGTGATAATGAAGGGTTATCATAATTATAAAACAACTTTTCCAAACCTCACAGTGGCCTCCTAGGCTTGGAAACCACCTTTTATATCTACATGTTCACTTAGTCACCTTTTAGCAGAGTTTAAGTTTTTTTTGTGAAATTTAAGGTTTTTCTAAATGTCATAGGTTTTAATTTAATAACGTATATACTATTTTTATGCCTCCAAAGTTTCATGATGGCTTAATTTTATGTTTGAGGTTCCCTAATTTCCATATAGTTTATATAGGCAGGGTCTTTAGGATTTCATTCCATGGAATTTTCATACTCCTATGTTCTCACTGTGTTTTCATTGCCCTTTTCATTGTGTTACCCTTGTTTCCATGCCTTATCTTCCATATATCCCCACTTCCACCCTCATTCATTCATCCACCATTCTTCCCAAGGTTTTATCATGTCAAGGAAACCTTAATACTTCATTAGAACCATTAGGAGCATTGAAACCATAGGGCATTAGACCTATATGTTCATATAGTAATATAAGAGTGTAAAATGTGCACCTACAACCAACCTTTAAGGTTATTCTATCAAGGTCCCAAGAGGCACTATGTGAACCATCCAAGACATGAATATTAGTATTATTATCATGGAATGTGCATTATAAAAGGGGTGAATACTGATATTATTTTCTCATGTCATGAATTTCAAGTACTATGTAGATAATCTTCATCTTATACTAGCCTAGTATTAGAACCTTATAGACAATCATCCTGGTAGATGGTCACATGTGATACCACTAGTCTACATCAATGATTCCATCTTAGCTAAGATAATATACAAGGTACATACAAGGGGGAATAAGGTTCAAATTTTTAATAATGCAAACTTGATGGCCACTAACACTGAGGAGATAGAATGAGCACACAATCATATGCAAATGTGAGACTTAAGTTTGAGTGAAGAATAGGGTATCTAAGAAAGTGGTTTTTGAAAACTATAAACTAGACATAATGATGACCCTAATCATGTGTTAATAACCCCCATAGTCAAAAAAACCTTTAGAGGCAATTTTATAGGCCATATTTAGAGTTTGCATGCCTGAGTACACTATTAGCAGATAATTTAGAGCTAATTTTGGCCAAAATGGTGGTTTGAGACCCTTCCAAGAATAAAAAATCCCCAAAAATTAGTATTAATGGTCATCATGACCTATTAAAGTGATTAAAACATTTACTTGGGTGGTAAAAATAGTGGGTATACACACTATTTTGTCTCAGACAAAGGCGTGTCTGTTACAATCACTTAGTGAGTTGAAGGTGCACCCATGCTACATAAAGTAACATTTTGATTTAGTAAATAATGATGTTTTATGGTTTTAAAACCACATCCACGGGTCTAATACCTATATTTTCACTCAAGACCCTTAAATATGAGTTAACATATTTAGACACACAGACCCTAGTTTCATATTGAGGTTCCTTCAAGCTATTGTAATCACTAGGATGATAAATTTAAGATGTATGAGGGTGTTTAAGACCCAAAAAGGAAGTTAAAATTTCCAAGAGGTGTTAAAACTAATTAGATATCCTTTAAATGCTACTTGAGTTAGTCTATCTGCACATAGTCAATTTAAGGGCCATCTTCAGATCTTCACCTACTCTACCACATACATGTTCCTAGGGAAGTTTAAGTATCCTTATGGATTACATATCCATGTAATATTTAATGGTAGTTGGGTCTAGGATTTATGAAAAAATTCTAAGAAAATAATTTCTCAAAATTGCCTACAAACAACCCTAATCTCATCTTCTGATGTTTATATCTCCAAGCACCTTCTGCATGGGAACCTAGAGTATTTATGAGAGATGAGGGGGTCAATACCCTAAACATACATGGAATTTTTTATAGGTTTGGATGTCCATAATATATGAACCATCATTAATTTTGACCCAATTTTGGCTATTCAGGCCAAAATTAGTCACCCCCATCTAAAAACTTAGTCTCCTAAGTCTATATTTTTGGTCAAGTCTAGTATGCAGGAAGTGTTCTATACAAGCCACAATAAATTTACAAGTCCCATTGTTTTATAAGGTTTATTTTGGTCTTTTTATAAGTGTTAATTATTTTGTAAGTATTTTTTTTAGGGTTTTTGTTTAAGTTTAAAAATTATTTTGGACAAATTATCTGAAGTAATTTTCCTGAAGGGTTATTTTTTAGACTTTTCATTCAGCAGAATTATTTCAGAAAAATTATCTGAGGCAAATTTTTTGAAGGGTATGTTACAAATTAATTAAAGGGTATGTTCCATTTTTTTAAGGGTATCTTTTTTTGGGAAAAGGCCCACTTCAATTTTTTCTAAAGGATCATTTACAACTTTCCTAAAGGGTATTTTCTTTGGAAAGTGGACACTTACAAATCTTCTAAATGGTCACTTTCATTTTTCCAAAGGGTCACTTGCATTTTTTATGAAAGGAGACTTGTATGTTTTTTGAAAGACTTTTTTAGGCTAAGTGAACACTTCTAATTTTCTTGAAGGGGTCATTTTCAAAAGGGCCAAAAGGAATTTTCTTAGAGAAATGGTCACTTACATTTTTTTTTAAGGATACTTTACAATTTTTCCAAAGGACACTTGTCTTTTCGAAGGGTACCTTACAACTTTTTTGAAGGGATATTTTCAACAAGCTGAAGGGAAACTTCATTTTTTCACATGGCACTTAGTATAAAATCCAAAAGAATTATCTCAAAAAAATTATCCATAGAAATTATCCAAACAAAAGCTTGAAGGAATTCTTTTGACAAAATGGACCAAACAAAAATTCCAAAGGGACACTTGCAAATTGTCAAAGGGTCATTCCATAGTTCTAAAGGTCCACTTCAAAAAATCCAAAGGGACTATTCAGGAGAATTTTCTATGGAAAAATATATCTAAGGAGTATATTTCCTTCAGGAAAAATACCAAAAGAAATTGCTCGATAGAAAAGTCTTAAGACAAATAATTGTAGACAAATTATCCAAAAGAAATACCCAAAAGGTGACAACATATAGAACATCAATTTCAAATTGTAAGAACTAGTTGTTAGAGTCAAAGAAGTTTGGTGGGAACCTAAAGAGAAATGTGGAAATGATAAATGATAGGATATTGAGCATCTGGTGTAAAAAAATCATAAATAGGTAGGTGGTTCAAGTTGTTGCACCATTACACATTTTGACAAGATAGTAAAGCGTAGCTAGCATCAAAACAAAAATCTAATAGATGGACCCATCTAAGGTAAAATTTAGTTTAGAATATCTTGATTTTTTTGATGTAACTGTGGGGAAAGCATCTTACAGAATATAACATAATTGCTTCTATTTTCAAGGTGACACATGTCCAAGTGACGTTTGAACTCCCTTTACTCAACCTCTCTCTCAAAGGCTATATATATGCATTCTATTGGTTCAGTCAGTAGCCTTCACTAGTTATTGGAAAAAATATAGCTAGATTTTTACTCAAATAACTCTTAAAGAAATAATACAAGTTTTTTCCACTCACATGTTGTATTATTGTGTATCAGTTCAAATTATGTTGTTCTTGTTTAGTGAGAGTTTATCTTTCCTAACCTATTATCCTCAATTACCTACCAAATGTGCATAAATATATTTTTATAGGCCCTTATTAATATTCTTTCTTAAGTGTATAAACATTTTATAAGTGTTTTAAGACTATATTCCTTCTTGTAATTGTCTGTTTCTCTCATGGATGTCAAGTGCCTTCTTGAATCTAATAGTGAAACACTAATGTGACAATGCACAAATAGTTGTGGGTTTTGTGTGAAAGAAGCTTTGTTGGTATTTAAGTATTATATTTTAATTTAAATTTGGAGGACATTATTCATTGGTGCATCACTATTTTATTTTCTTAGTTGTTTTCCTTACCCTTTTCATATACAATTGACAGATTAGAGAGAGTTTTAAAGGTGCATCAAGGGGAGCTAGCCCCTAATATAGAGATTCATCTCAATGAAATTATCACCCATATTAAGAGAAATGATTCCATTTTTTTGCTTGGATGAGGAGATCTAAGCATCTCCTCAAGGGTGCAAATCTAAGTGTCAACAATTTTGGCACGCCCGATGGGACATCTAAGATTGGTGCTAGTCTTGGCATAAAAGAAGTTGAAAGAAACATCTACATTTAGTACCTGGTGATTTTATTGAAGAATTAAAGTATTTGGTTGATGATTAGTACTATTTTCCATGCAAAAGGTGACCACTAGGTTTGCTTCTAAAGGTGTACCCTTCAAATTTGTGGAATTACCTCCATATTCCACCAAAAGGTTTAGGTTTGCCAATACTCATCCTTAAAAAAGAGATTTTGTGTTTAAAGCTTCCAAGTTTATGTTATATTCCATCCATAACACCCATATTTATCATTCCAAAATGTCTATAAGACAACCTTTTGTGCCTTTCACTGAGGCATCTCCCTTGTATATTGCCCAATATGATCAAATTCTAGGAGCAACCCTCAAAAGTGTCCCATCTTTTAGTGGAGTTGGTATAATTATTGTCATAGAGCACATAAAAAATATGGATTTTTTTTTAATGTCCATAATATTACCCAAGAAAATGTAGCTATTAGGTTACTGGTCTTGTCTTTCAAAGGAAAAGTCTTGGACTGGTATGAGACCCTACTTGTAAATTCTATTGGCTCATGGGATGAGTTGGGGACTCTATTGAGTGATAGGTTTAGGGAAAAGAGTGATCACCTATCTTTATCTAAGTAATTGACCACAATAAATAGGGTACTACATGAATTCATGCAATATTTTAATACTAGGTTCCAAAAAACATGGGATAAAATCCCAATTCTTGTGAGGCCAACCACAAACTATTCATTTGTGTACTACTTGAAAGCATTGAATAGTGACATTGCCATGATGATTCAATCTATGGGTGAAAACACACTACCTTCCACCTATGAAATAGCCATAAATGTTGAGAATTTTCTTGTTCAAGTGGGAAAGATAGCTCTCAGACCTCCAATGACACTATTCCCCAATTTGCATTCTCCTAGTCAAAGTACATTGCCCACTTTAGCTCCTTTGCTTGGTCAATAGAAATATAACATTACCCCTACCAATGAAATCCATGAAGTTAAAATCATACTTTAAAGTGTTAAAAATTATTTATTTTCCCTCAAAAGACAAAAATCTCAAGGTTATTGACCATATCAATCCTACAATTACTTTGGATAAACAAATAAACCTCCTTTTTAGGGCAATAATCAGGGACAAGGCTAAATTACCCATGTCAAGCCTTATAAAATATATAATCCTAGTGATATTTTATCTTCCAAATCCCTTATCCCCACTTAGAATAATTTGGTCCAAGAAAAACTCAACTATCCATCTTTTCAACATGGTCAATAAAAAGTTACTTATGCAAATGAAATGCAAAATCAAGGTATGGTAATGCAAGGCAGTCAATATTTCCAAGCTTCAGTTTTTGAAGGATCCATGCAAGGTGGGGTGGAAAATTCATAAACTCAGACTAATTCTATCCTCATAAATCATTTGGAGGGTGATTTTTTTTCCATTAATTTCTTGGGAAATACAAGCAATCATAATACTAGTGTTGCCTCCAATACTAGGTCTAAAAGGAGGGTTGTCAATGAAGCTCAAAGAGATAATAAAGGACCATTTGTGACTCCTACATCATCTCCTATGGTAAGTGGGTCTAACATATCTCCTAAAATAAAAGAAAATTATATGATTCCAAATTTTAGGATAGCTACTACAACTCTACTTCAACAAGCTACATCACAAAGTGCAAATGTTCATAAAGAGAACCCCAAGGTGAATAATTTTCCCATCAATGTTGTGGACCAGATGAATAATATTCATATTAAAATATCATTATGGTATTATCTCTCATTAACAAGGTATAAATATATACTCCAAAATGAATTGCATGGACTGGGTAAACAAGCTGGCCCATTTAGAAGTGATAATGTGGTTTTGGTCAATGAAAATCAATCTATATATGGTCAAGTGAAGAAAGATGAGAATACTAATCCTTTATACATATATATAATTATTTTTGATTTACTAGTTCATAATTTCATCATATACATTGGATCAATCACATCAATTATTCCTAAATGCATATCAAATAAGTTAGGCCTCAAATATAAGACAATGACTAAAGGAGTTTTTCAATTGGATGGATCACCAACCAAGACTTTGGGGGTTGTGAAAGGTTTTAAATTGATCCTTAATTATTTTAATTCCTTTTCAATTCCTCATGATGTGGTGGTATTATATTTAACTCCCTATTTTTTTCTTTTCTTGTCAAGAGACTTTGCATCCAAAATAGGTGGATATTTGGCAGCTAATTAGTACTACATGGTGTTTATAACAAAATATGGTACTAAAGTGAAGATTGAGTTAGAACATATCCATAGAGATCACTTGGAACCATACTCACATAAGGTATAAAATGTTAACTATGATATCATTGATGAAGAGGAGATTCAGATTGACCAATCCCCATCATCTTTGCTTGAAGGAGTTTCTGATTTGTTCCTAGATGAGTAGTGAGATAACAACTATGAGCATGATCCTTACAATTTTATTGAATAATATAGTATTAGAGTCTATTATATGCATGGGAAAGACTCTTTCATGCCTAATTTTATGAAATCAAGTGAGGATATGAATGGCTTGTGGCAGTGCTTCTTTAATGGGCCTAAAAGTAAGATTAGGGTAGGTAGTGGAGCTATGTTGGTTTCACCTTCAAAGGAAAGGTATTTTTCAAATTTAAGATTTCAGTTCTCTTGAACTTATAATATATCCAAATATGAGGCCATCATTCATGGCCTAGAATGGGCAAGGAAAAGAGGTGTCAAAGAATTGTAAGTGTTTGGTGATAGTGAACTTGTAAATCAGGTTAGAGGGTAGAATTTGACCAAGAAATCCTTGCTCAAGTCTTATAAACATAGAGTTTTGGACCTTTTATAAGAATTAATAGCATTAAATATCACTTCTATTTTAAGGTAAGATAGTAAGAATGCTGATAGGTTGGAATCTACTGTTGTTCAATTTGATGTTCCAAAAAGCATAAGAAAAGACAAGAATTAACCTCATTTAAATATGATTGTGAGACCTTCTATACCAAATAATGTCACCAATTGGCAGGTATTTGATAGTGATCAACAAATAGAAATTTTACTAAAAGATGAAGATGATTTCTCTACCAAAAATTAGTCTAAGCTATAACAATAATATGGAGGGCAGATTATCCAACTAAAGTCTAATACGCTTCCTAAAGGCCTAGTGACTCTTGAAATCATATTCAATGAATATGACCAGCTCAAGAAGGAGAAAGTAAGCATTTAAATCAAGAAAGATAGCTATGAAAAGTTATATATCTTCAAAGATGAATTACTTGTACTTGGAGAAGTATGCACTAGTCAAGAGAAGCATGATTTCATTGAACTATGCAAAGAGTTTAGTGATTTTTTTGCATGGAAATATAGTGACTTGAAGGGTTTTGATCCAATCTTAGCTCAACACACCTTAAATCTAGATGAAAATTCCAAACCCATTAAGTAAAGACAAAGTATAATCAATCCAAAGATTGAACCACTCATGAAGAAAGAGCTTACTAAGTTGATTGAGTCTAGAATCATTTTTCATATCAAGCATTCTTCTAGGTTGGCCAACTTAGTCCTTGTTAGAAAGAAGAACGGGGAGATCAGATTATGTGTGGAATTTAGGGACTTGAATAGAGTGTCTTTGAGAGATCATTATTACCTCCCTTATATGGAGAAAATTTTGTAAGTGGTGGTAGGCAATGAGAGGTTTTCTCTCCTAGACGGTTATTCCAGGTATAATCAAATTTTGGTGAAAGAAAGTGACTAATACAAGACAAAATTCACCATAAAATGGGGCACATATGCCTACAATAAGATTCCTTTTGGATTTTCAAATTATGGAGCTACTTTCCAACATGCAATGGATATGGCTTTCCAAGGACTAATCAATGACATTGTATTGGTATATCTTGATGATGTGACAGTTTTCTCCAAAGAAGCAAAAGATAACTTGGATCACCTAAGGTATATTTTTGAGATGTGTAGAGAGTTTGGTATCTCTCTAAACCCAAATAAATTTGTGTTTTATATTCATGAAGGCAAACTCTTAGGCCACACTATTTTTAAGAAAGGATTATCTATTGATCATGAGAGAGTGAATGCTATTTTTGCATTGTCTTTGCCTAAGCATAAGAAAGGTTTGTAAAGTTTATTTGGAAAGATAAATTTAATATGGAGATTATTTCCTAATTTTTATAACATGGTCAAGCCTTTGACCTCCATGATAAGGAAAGATGAAATATTTACTAGGACATGAAGGAGGAAAGAAAGTTTTGAAGAGATCAAGCAAGTCATTACCCAAGCTCCTACTCTTGCAAGTCCAAATTCTCCAAGGAATTTAATTTATACACTTTTGGGAATGAAGAGGTAATATCTTCCATGCTTACTCAAAATAATGATGAGAATTTTGAGTAGCCTATTGCCTTCTTTAGTCAAGGTTTAGAAGGCTATGAGGTAAGATACACATATGTTGAGAAACAAGTGCTTTCAGTTATAAGGAGTTTGAAGAAGTTCAAGCATATGTTATCTAAAAAAAAGATTCACATTTTTATGCCTAATCCTAGCATAAAAGACTTTATATTTATTAGATATTTTAACAAGAAAAGGGCAGGTTGGATCACCAAAGTGATGGAGTATGATGTGGAGATCAAAACAACCAAGCTAGTGAAGGGAAAAGGACTATGTGAGCATCTTACTTCAGACTTGAAATAGAAAAGGGAGGTTATTTTGGCACTCCATGATAACCATCTAGTATATTTACTTTCAACTAGGATTTGGACACAAGATGTGATTCATTTCCTTCAAAACTAGTGAGTGTCTATAAGGTCTTGATAGGGCCAAAATAAGGTATTTTAGGCTTAATCCATTCCTTATGTACTTGTTGATGGAGTGATATTTAGAAAGGAATTTTCAAGAGTGATTTTTAGGTGTATTGATTTGGATCAAATTGACAAAATATTACATGAGTTCCATGATGGGCTAGCTAGTGGCCATTTTGCTCCAAGAACTATAGCTGCAAAGATTATGAGGGATGGTTATTTTTGGCCTAGCTTATTCAAAGACACCCATGCTTAGGTAAGAAAATTCCAAAAGTGTGATATTTTTTGTGGTAAAAAAAGATAGCTACCTTGACTCTTTACCAATCCAAGTTGAGTAACCCTTCATGTAATGTGGTTTGGATTTCATAGGCCTAATCAATCATCCTTCTAGTGTTAGTCACAAATGGGTGTTGACAACCACTAATTATTTTACAAGATGGGTGGAGGATGTATCTCTTAAGGAGGCAAATTAAAACTTAGTGTTGGAATTATATGAGAGTATAGTAACAATATTTTGAGATCTCTCAATAATCATCTCAAATAATGCATTGGCCTTTCTAAGAGAAAGGAGAAGTGAATGGGATTTGAAGCATGGCATCTATCTCAGAACCTCCTCTAACTACTATCCCTAGGGAAATGGACTAGCGAAGTCCACAAACAAGAAATTAATTGGGATCATTAAGAGAATAATGAAGGAGAATAAAAGGACTTGACACACTAAGTTGAAGACATCCTTTTGGGTTGATAGGATTACCCCAAAGAGAGAAATTGGGAACTCATCATAAACACTTGTGTACGAAAGGGAAGCTAGACTTGTTATCTCACTTGAGTTACCAACTTTATATCTTTCCTATCATCTACAATTGAAGGAGAATGATAATATGGAGGTCAAATTATGTGAGTTGATGGAGCTTGAGGAGACAAGAGGTCAAGCTATGCACACCATGACTACTCAATAATAACAAACAAAGATGTATTTTGACAAGAAGTCCATACCAAGGAGTTTTAAAGGAGACATTGCCCTAAAATGGGATGAAGATAGGGCCAAACCTAGAAGGCACACAAAGTTTGATGCTTTGTGGAGTGGACCATATGTGATCACATAGTGCAAACAACACAATGCTTTATAACTCTAAAAGTTAAGTGGAGAGGAGCTACATATACCAGTCAATGGGATATATCTAAAGCATTATTACTGATGTCTTCCTTTTCCTTTATACATAGTTTCTTATTTTTATTATATTCCCTAAGTGCTTATGCACATGTGTGAGTTTGTCCTTGTCTTGTTTTAGTTATTCTTGGTCTTGCTATTGTTGTGTGGTGCATTTCCTTATGTTTTATTTTAGAATAATCCTTGTTAGTCATCTTCAAGAATCCATTGACTCCATTGGTCCTGAGTTAGATAAGGATACTGGTCTGGTCAGTATAGTAGGCATACTATCCCTATGAGTCACCAATTTATTGACCTAATTTTAGCTCTTTAGGCTAAAATTGGTCACTCCTATTTCAAAACTTAGCCACCTAAGTCTATATTTTTGGTCAAGTCCACTATGCAGGAAGTGTTATATATAAGCCACAAAAAAATTACAAGTCTAATTCTTTTGGAAGGTTTGTTTTAGTCTTTTTCTAAGTGTTAATTCTTTTAGAAGTCTTATTTTTGGGTTTTTTATTTAAGTGTTAGAATTCTTTTAGAAAAATTGTCCAAATTAATTTTATCGAAGGGTTATTTTTTGGACTTTTCATTCAGCAAAATTATTTAGAAAAAATTACCTGAGGCAACTTTTCTTAAGGGTATGTTACAACTTTTCCAAAGGGGGTGTTCCATTTTTATGAAGGGTGTATTTTGTTAGGAAAAGGTCAACTTCAATTTTTTGAGGGATCATTTACAACTTTATCGAAGGGTATTTTATTTAGAAAGTGGAGACTTACAAATCTTTTAAATGGTCAGTTTCATTTTTTTGAAGGGTCACTTGCATTTTTTCTGAAAGGACACTCAAATGTTTTTTGAAGGACCTTTTTAGGCTAAGTGGACACTTCCAATTTTATTGAAGGAGTCATTTTCCAATGGGCTGAAAGGAATTTTCTTAGAGAAATGTTCACTTACATTTTGGCCAAAGGATACTTTTGAAATTTTTCTGAAGGACACTTACCTTTCTAGTGGGTACCTTACAAATTTTCTAAAGGGATGTTTTCAACAAGCCAAAGGGCACTTTCATTTTTATGGAGGGAACTTTGTAGAAAATTCAAAATAATTATCTTGAGAAAATTAGCTATAAATATTTTCCAAATAAAATCTCAAAGGAATTCTTTCAATGAAATGGACCAAATGGAAATTCTGAAGGGACAATTGTAAATTGCCGAAGGGTCATTCTAAAGTTTTGAAGAGCCAAACAAAAAGTTTTAAGGGAATATTCAGGAGACTTGTCTATGGGGAAAGATATCTAAGGAGTGGATTTACTTTAGGAAAAAATATTGAAAGAAATTGCCTGATAGAAAATTTTGAAGATAAATGGCCATAGACAAATTATCCAAAAGAAATACCTGAAAGGTGACAGCCTACAAAATGTCAATTTCATACTACAAGAAATAGCCATTGGAGTCACATAAGTTTGGTAGGAAATTGAAGATAAATTTGGAAATGACAAATGACAAGATCTAAGCATCTATTGCATAACAAAAATAAATAGATAGGTTAATGGTTCAAGTTATTGCACCATTACACAACTTGATGAGCCAGTAAAGAGTAGCTAGCATCAAAATGAAACTCCAAAAAATGGACCCATCTATAGAAAAATATAGTTTGTAATATATTGATTATATTGATATAACTATGGGGAAAGCATCTTATAGAATGTAACGTAACTATTTCTATTCTTAGGGTGACACATGTTTAAGTGACCCTTGAACTCCCTTTACTTGACCTCTCTCTCAAAGGCTATATTATGCATTCTCTTGGTTTAGTCAATAGCCTCCAATGGTTATTAGAAAAAATCTAGCTAGATTTTTACTCAAATAACTCTTGAAGAAATAATACAAGTTTTTTCCACTCACATGTACTATTGTGTATCGATTCAAATCGTGTTGTTCTTATTTATTGAGAGTTTATCTTTCCTAACCTATTATCCTTGATTACCTACCAAATGTGCAGAAAGAATATTGTTAAAATTCCTTTTTATTATTCCTTCTTAATTGTATAGACATTTTAGAAGTGGATTAAGACTATATTCCTTCTTAGAATTATCTGTTGCTCTCCTGGATGTCAAGTGCCTTCTTGAATCTAACACGTGAAACATTGATGTGACAATACATAAAGAGTTGTGGGTTTTGTGTGAAATAAGATTTTTTATTCTTTAAGTAGTGTATTTATAATTAAATTGGGAGGACATTATTCATTGGTGCATCACCATTTTGTTTTATTAGTTATTTTCCTTACCCTTTTCATATATAATTGATAGATTAGAGAGAGTTCTAAAGGTGCATCAAGGAAACCTAGCCCATAATATAGAGATTAATCTCAAAAAAATTGTCACCCAAAACAAGAGAGATGATTACATTTTGTCACTTGGATGAGGAGAGTTGAGCATCTCCTCAAGGGTACAAATCCAAGCATCAACAATTAAGATGGTGGACATCTCAAACCCTACACAAACCCCAAAAATGACTTGATGGTGGAATTTTCCCCCAATACCCATACAAATTAGGAAATTTGGCCATTAAATGACCTTTAAGGTTTTCTAATGTCCTCTAAGCACCAAAGTGACCCATTGGTTAACACATGCATGGGTAAATTTATATGGAATAGACCTATAAGTGCTAGTTTGAGCTTAAAAATAAGGATTTTGAGAATGTTTGAGTGAAAAATGAATTTTGAAAAGGATAATGATCCTAAATCATATATTTAATCCCTCCAAAAGCCTCCATGTTAACCTTAAAGACTAGTTCAATAGGCAGAAAGATGTAGGTGTTGGGATTCATGACTGTGTGCACTCAAAAGGAGTTAAATGGTGTAACAAAGATAATTATGCCATTTTATGAGGTTTATATAGGTAATTTTAATGTCATATATTATAAAATAATGACTTTAAACCTTTAGGTTTAAGCCAAGGTTCATGGCTCAGGTCTATAGACAAACCAATCCTTGGCTTTTATGATAATTATATCATGAAAGGGTGAAGTAGAGTATATATTAAAGAGTTAGAATGTTGTGAAAATTATTGGGAGAGGCCATGAAATTATTTAAATTCCTTTTGGCTAATTAAATCCCTAGAGAAGCCATCATAGTAGACTTTTATAATTGTAGACATACAAAGTCTCTTAAGGAGCAAGTTTTCCCCACAAAGAGCATCTTTAAGTGCTCACCATAGCTTTAGTGTTATTCATATGGGGTAAAAAAATTCATGGAAGGTGAAATGCCCTATTGGTTTTAAATTAGTGAAATTGGCTTAGACATCTAAGTCTTTATCTCTGTGAAACATGCCTAAGACTCCTAAACACCCCTAAAACCTCCCTTAAACCCTAAATGTCACCCATCTAGATAGGCTTAGGGAAAAATAAATTATTATGCTTATAATTTTATTTTTTGACACTGATATCATGATAAAAATTCATAAGTTCTCATGCCTATGGCTCTTGATGGTACAAAAGTAGTATGGACACTTCCTGGAAAGGTAATGTTTTAGGGTTTTAGACATAAATTATGTTGTAGAGCAAAAAGGAAAAGTTCTAAACCATGGGAAGAGTAATATTAGGAATTTTTATATTAATTTAATTTAAATATGGATTATGTAATTCATTTAAAGTGTCCTTACCATCTCCATTTAAATTACCAATCTATAAGGCATCCAATTGGCCTAGTCATGCAAGACTAACATGTATTTATAGGTAAAGAACTCTTAAAATATCTTAGTGAAAATAAAAAAAAGGTTTTCCAAGGATGATTTAACTCATATATAATTAATTGGGAACATAATTCCACTGTATGACCATTCAAGCAATGAACATGAATAGAATATTGAAGAACAAGCAAACATGCCTACTTGTCTTGAAAATAGAAGAGCCTAGTGAACAAAGGGTGGTGTGAGAGCATTGATTGACCATATTAAATCATGAAATATATCATATAGGTAATAAAACACCAATATGGAGGCCATTATGATAGTTTGAAGGTTGTTTCAATTACCATTACTTATGCACATTAAAATGGGGTTGCCTAACGCCTCTTGGATGCCCATCCACACTCCATGTACATTTCATAATTACCAAAGGAGGGAATCTTGAGCTACTTTAGTAATGGTAAATGATAAAATAAAGTTAATTGGTGGAGTTAAATCCTCCATAATAATAAATGGAATCATTAATTATATTTCAATTCTTGAGGATGGATACAAACCTATCTAATTGCCATATGCCACATTGGCCTCATTTATGGCCTCTCCCACACCTAGATTTCTCTCTTTTCTATTCCAAATTATATATTTAAGTAGGAATTGAGATATTGGTTGTCATACCTTGGTTGGGTGTATCAAAACTCTAAAAAAATTTCCTTGTAATTTTATTGAATCAATAAGAAACATTTATAGATTCTTGTTGAAGGATAGTGTTCTTACTTGAGAGTTTGATTTGTAAAATGTATGCATTTTATGGTCATATATGGGTCATTTCATGCAACTAAATTTAGGTTTGAGTTCATGGAAAGTTGTATTAAGTATTATCAATTAGTATTTTTTTTGGAAGTGTCATGAGTTCATTGTGTCTTGAGTAGACCTATGCCTTTTTACCTTCAAGTTACAAATCCTATCCAATCTCGATACAAAATATTCATGATAAAACACTATAAAAAACCTTGATAAATCATTATATTCATTAGGTTCATAATTAAACTTTAAAGGGAATGATTAATATTGGATCCTTAATTAATTAATGCATCACCACTTAGAGTAGGTCCTTTCATTAGTTATCATATCTCTTCCCATTTTACTTGTGATAAATTTTGGTCTTAGAGAGAATTGAATTGTCAAATTAGGGGAGCTATCCCCATAAAATATAAAGGTGTGACTTGTATACTAGGAAACCCATAGTCTAAGGCCACTCCTATGTTGGAATAGGTTTGAGGTTTGGATATGAACACTCCTCTCCTCATCTAGGGTGTAACCTAGAACCTCTAACAATATGACTATGAAGATCCCAATCTCTATGTGGTAAGGTAGGAAAAATATAATTATTTGTTTTTTTGCCTACATCCCCAAAATTATTCCTCATGGTATGACAAATTTTTCTGATGATCATGTGAGTTCCATATAAGGTACCCTTATTCTACTTTTTCAAATCCTCCTCCACACTCCACCAAAGCTGATATGTAATTTCTTACTCCACAAGCTTGTTTGGTACTTAATTAGGGAGGTGAAAGGTGTGGAATTTATTACCAACAACCATGATCATCATATAGTGTGGATAGAACTAGTAGTCACACTGAGGGGCTAGTGTATTCGCTATGCTTTTCCAAATTCTAGGTAGTGGGGCCTCATGAATTACATGCCATTCTCGAGGATACACATCCTTAAAAATTTGGGTCATGTGTTGTGTGTATGAGTATATATGCATAAAATTATAGTAATAATAAATGTGATTCTTAATACAACCTATGGATAGGATATAAATCTCCCCAAGTTTCCTGTACACTATGCCCATTATTGCATCCAATAAGTATGACATCATGTAAAAATGGCCCACTGAATTGGGTCTCTTTTATTTTTGAAAAACTTTTTCCCTCAACTTGAAAATAATGATTTAACCTAGGGTAAAATTTGCATCATAGTGATTATTATATCTAGTAATGGCACCCAATCTAGGTTGAGAAAATGGATACTTGGCATGTCATACATTCTGTTTAACAAGGACATCATGATAAATACTCCCATTCTAAATTTTATAATGGTGGTGGGATAATTTCCTTATAATACCATAATTTTCCTAGGAAGAATCTATGAGATCAACACTTTTTCAATTGAATTCTATTTATTCCATGTTACTAGCCTATGATTATTAAAAATTATATCTAGAACTAGCAAAGATAGGTACCTTTGAAAGTCATCTCTAGTGATGTAGGAAATAACCATCTAATGATCCATATGATGCAAGAATGTATCCTATGTAATCTTTCTAGTAAAAAACAAGTCTCATAGAAGGTCGATGCAAGGAATGACCTCAGGCTTGGCCATCACATAGTGTAGTCTTTATCTTTTAAGAGCTATTAAGTTCATAACTAGTTGATTTTATGTGAATAATATATTTATTTTATGTGAAAATGCATCTACAACATCAAAAACCTCCCATAATTCTAAGTAATTATCATACATACTATCAAAAATTAATGCATCATACACTGTGTTTGTGAACTTTGTTAAATCCTTGATGGATAACAGGGAGGTGGAAGTGCTCCTCTACAACTCTTGGATGATGATGTCATTATAATTGTCTAGTGTGATCTAATTTTATTTATGTGTATCATGAAAATTAATTTATGTTAGTATTTTACTTAAAATGGATTCATAAGTAGCTAGGGATTTCATTAAAATAATAACAATTGAGTTTGAATTCACTTATGAGTAATGAATATGTCGATAGCTACAAATCATGTTTATAGACTTTTCATTCAATTCTAGTTTATGCAATTTTAATGTCTAACGTTCATATGTTTGTTTTACCTACATAGTTCAAATCTCATTAGTAAATTTGGTGGGTTATGTTCTATGACAAGTGTTGGGAAGTAGTTTGCTTTGTTGGCTAAGTCTATTAGGATTTTAGAAGTTAGGAGTTGGGAGTTAGGTTTTATGTTGGGACTGAGCCAATAATTCTTGAAAATCAAAGACTTTAAACATAAAGCCCGAACAAAATGCTCAAAGGCCAAATATGTCATAAAAATGTTTAAATAAATTATCTGATGAAAAGTCCTAAAGAAAACCTTCAAATAAAATAAAATATAATCATGACTAGTTCAAACAAAATTTCATATGAAATTTTTTGAATAAAAATCCCAAACAAAATGTATGAATAAGGAGTCTAAAAAAAACTAAGTCCTTTGAAACATAATTGTAACAAAATGTCTGACACAGAAACTCTAAGCAAAAAGTTTGATACAAAAAACCCAATGAGAAAATAACCAACAAGTCTTCTAAAATAAAAGTTAAAAAAAAATTTCATATGGGGATTCCAAAAAAAATCATTAAATAAAATAAAACTGGAACATAAGTTATGAATAGAAAATCTGATGAGCAAATATCAAACAAATCTTCTGAAAAATAAATTATGAACATAAGTCCCAAAGAATAAAGTTCTCAAAAAGAAGGGCCAAAAAAAATCTGAAATCCAAGTCCCAAATAATTTATTAAAATAAAACTAATTACAAAAACCTTCATAGTAAAAAACACTCAAACGGCATTAGTAAGTTAGTCCAAAATGTATAATGCCATTGTTTGTAATTTCAAGTGTAAATATTAAGGAGAAATTTGATAGAACTTACACAACTATGTAGAGGAAGTCTTAACAAACAAATCCAAATAATATAAAAAGGTGGGTAACCATTTATTAAAGAAGAAAAGGGGAATTTTGGGTACAACAATACCAATCCTCTAATGTCATTTATGCTCCTAGCTTGAAGATTATGCATAGGGGTTTGCATACATAAGGGTGGTTTCATAAGGCTTATTTGGATTTTTTAGAGGCATATGAAGGTATTAACCTTTAATAGGGTGATGGAAAATGGTGGGATAGTCTCAAGACTAATAGATTATGTCAAGAATCATGTAAAGTCTTAGAATATCAAAAATGTAGACCTACAGGTCTACAGACTTGTAGATCTACATTTTATAAGAAATTATGTTAATTTTCACATTAAAAATTGAATTTGGAAACCTAAATGGTAAAAAAATGTGGCGTTTTAATATTTTTATAGTTTAAAACTCATGTATAATGGTTCACTCACAACGCTAGTGCTCAATATACCCAACAACCAAACCTATAGGTAGAATGATAAGCTTAAATAGTGTGAAGCCTTGAGTCAATATGAAGGATATTTGAAGTGCACATGTGAAATATACAGAATAAATGAGACCTATTTTTTTTGAAGTCTAAACTTCATGATTGCCTCATGTGATTCAAATTCATTGAGAAAGTAAGGAGCCTAAACAAGCCTATTACAAGCAAGAAATGAAAGAGGCATACATATATGGTCAAACTGAGCATGTGAAAGGTCTAGAAGAGGTTGAAAAGGATTAAAAATAATAAAATAAGTTCTCAATAATGTAATTAATTTATTTTAAAATCTTCAATGATGTGATTTAGGTCCTAAACTCCATATGCAGTCAAGTTTCAATAACTACCTACAGGTATGCCTAAGTAGCTCAAGTTGGTCTCAAACTTGAGAAGAGAATACAATGCAAAATAATGGGGTTGGATCCTAAATAGGTAGAAAAAGTGATAAAATACATTCAATATAAATAAAATAAAGAGGGGGGATCAAATAATATGATCAAAATAAACTCTCCTTAACCTTACAAGCACGCAATCAGTCTTGGCTCCTATAGACCTGTATGGTCTTGATAAGAAGGGTGTTTATCTAGTTTAAAGAGAGGAGGTATAAGGTTTAAGGTTAAGTAATAAATATGTATTAAATAATTAAAACCTGTTCATGAATTTTTATAACTTCAAACCCAATGAATGCCTAATGACAATACCACATTCAAGCTTGGTAGGCCTAAAACTATACCCTATAGGTCTATGTTTAAATAGATGAGGGAAAGTGGTTTGTGGAATGAAAAATGAATCATATAGGGTGATATAATATTGAATAATTATGAAAATATGAATTTGGATATAATAATCACCTAAAAGTATACACAATAATATGAACCATGTCTAAAGGGCATAATTCACATAGATTTGTGTGAATTATAGATAGAAGATTGTAGGTTATGAAGGGAATTTTAGGGTATTAAGGTCCATAAATAAGTTTATAAATCTTATATAATAAACTCACACAAGTTTAAAACCTATATATTGAGATTATATGACTTAAACATGACCTCTAGGGTCAAATTAACTTTTTGCTCCTAAGCCCTCATGACAGGTGGTCCAGGTTGCAAAACCTTTTGGAGACCATTACTCATTGAATATAATTTATAGGAATGTTATAGAGTGTATTAGACCTATTTAAGGTCACTCTAAATAATGGTGAACATATAAAAGGTTTTATATCCTAATATCATTCTCTTAGTTTCTCATACAGTTCACCATGCTTGAGAGGTCCTTTTATGAAGCTCAAAACTCCACCAAGGTAGTGGATGGTGGAAATTGGACATTAGAAGTGATAATAGGGGTATGAAATCATGGAAATATTTTATTAATACAAATACAAACCAATATTAACTATTAATAAGAATATTTAACACTTATAAATCCCCTTTTCACCTTAAGAATAGATCGAGAAGTTCAAAGTTTTGCTTAGATATTGAATGAGAGTTTGCATGGTATTAAGTGGTGTTTAGGGATGATGGAGAGGTTCTCCTTCTTCAAAATTGTGGTATTAATAATGAGAGAGAGGATATATTATATAAAATTAATCCCTAAGAAATGAAAACACCTAAAATTTTGTTAAACCTCGATAAGAATGTGATGGGGGAAATAGGCCTTCCAATGGACCTTAATGGATAGATTCAACCTTGAAATGGATTTGGTGACCTCTGTAGTTCCTTTAAACACCTCAGATAATTTTTGACATGTGAAGGTAAAATATTGTATGTAATAGGCCTAAATATAATATTTTAGTCTTGTGTGTGAATAATTAGGGTATGAGATGGTCTCCAAACCAAGAACAAATGTCTAGAAAGTATGATAAGAGGTTTTAAAACCATCCACTTTACTTCTATAGGTCTCCTAAAGTAATGTGTGAAATCTATAAGTCATCAAATGGGTAAACATGGAAGAATTTTGAAAGCCAAAATGCCTATATACGGGCCTATAAAATACAAGAAGAGATTGCTCTAACATGTTGAGTTGTAATAAGGTGTTTTAAACCTCAATCACCTCTCAAGCCTGTTCAAATGCCTAAACTAGGGTTTTGACCATTCCATGGTTTACTCATCTGTACAAGGTCTTAGAACTTAAAAATTGGCTTGGATCATGGTCATGCCATGGGTAAACTAAATCAAACACTTCTTAGAGATTTCACATGTTTGGGAGTCCTATGGAATCAAAATTTAATTTTCTAGACCTAGAGGGCTAATAGAGACCTAATTAGAGAGAGAAAATGAGATAATAAGTGTACTTCTACTTAGATTTGGGTCTTGAAATTTATCAAGGAGTTGTAAGGGGATACTAGGTCCTCAAAAATATCTTTAATTTTCCAAGAGTGTCTATACACTATCTT
>JARHVA010002180.1:302500-307500 GCA_037957365.1 Torreya grandis | reverse complement strand
GACTTATGATATGACTGATCTTATGATTGATATGAGAATAGGGAAGAATAGGGTAGTAGAACTCAGTTGTGTAATTGAACGATTGAGCATGAATAGGTGTTTGATTGGTATTTTATCGATAAATAATGAGTAAGATTAGACTTGTATATATACCACACCTTTTGAAAATATCCCTTGGTGGGTTAAATAATAAAAATGAGATAACCCATAGGATTTTAAATATTTGAAAATTAGATTACTTTTTAAGACTGGACACTTAATAATAATCTAGACACTTGTGTTGATGTAAGTGTCCCTATGTGGGATGCAATTGTCTAATAGGCCAGGAAGCTACTAAGGATCTGAAATAGATAGTGAAGGATATATATAATGTTTTATGCCTTTTATATAGTTCAAAAAATTTGGGTCATCATAAATGATTGGTCTAGACCATAAGATAAGCAATTAGGCTCAATGAGATGGTGAATGTGATCCCTTCAACAAAATGAAGTTCTAGAACTGAAGGGTAGATCTATGATATGTAAATAATATTTTAGTAACTACAATTATATGATTTACCTATTTGGCATTGCCCTTAGTTCTACCATATTTATTCCATCTCTATACTTTTGATAGGTGTTGAATTCATAGTCAAGACTTCTCTAGGAATCACTAACATTCAATTAGACTTTCAATAAGTGATTGAAACATAACCAAAAAAATTATCTGGGAGTCACCAACACATAATTAGACTTTTAATAAGTGATTGAAAAATAAAAAAGACACATCACTAGGATTCACTAGCACTTAATCCACTTCTTGATCAATGAAGTAGGCAATTTTTATCTTGGTCATTTCAATCCATCTTGAAATTTGAAAATTTTCTATATTCTCTCCTTTTGAGGTGAGGGATAAAGAACCTATTTTTAAAATTACTCATATTGAAAGAAACACATTAAAACACCATTTTTTAGGAATAATAATTTAGCCATCATGTGTTATCAACTGAAACATATGTAATTGAATTTTTCTCATCATATGTTAAAAAAATAAGTTATCTATATTATATTATTATATACACATGAAAATTGATTTTTTATTTTTAAAATTATGTACAATTTAAATTTTATATTAGTATCTAGTCATGCCATTTTAGTTCATGCAAATTTCTATTTGAAAATGGGAAAAACTAATTTATCCTATATAATAAACACCCACCTAAATGTCCTAGATAAAGTAATGATAAAAATAAAAGAAAAATGCCCCCATAGATTCATGAAAACCACCATGGAAACATTAGAACCGAATAAGTAACTCAATATAGATACAAGCATGATAATTTATATAGTGTACTTAATTTAGGACCAAACAATATTAGTGACCACACCCAAGTTAGTGTATTTCCAAATTAGTGACTCGACTAACAAAGTTACTATTAAAACATGATGAAAAGAGGATCATCTACGGACATGAATCAAACACACAAGAAATCGCATAAACTCACAAGCAATAATTCACACACAATCACAATATATAATATCCATGGGATAATAGATGTATAAGATACAAGTAAAAGATGTAATAATCAATGTAATCTAACTTAATATGATAAAGGGAAAGAAAGGATATATATCACCATATAGGAATATGCTAAAATGGTCATGGCCCAATATATAACATGTTGGGTATGAATTTTCCTCTCTAGTATATAGGCATAATGATTGATGTTTGAAATTAAGGGAAATGTGAATCTACATAACACCCACTTCAAAAATACCTTTCAAATCATATATGTATATCATGGATATGAAAACCTATATAATATATGAACATGTAACATGTATAAATAATTGTATTTTAATCTTTATAATTTTATCAATGTTTTTTAATATTTGAAATTTTTCAATATTTTTGAATTTTTCTAATGTTTTAAATTTTTAATTTTACCAATGTTGTTATGTTTATACCACTTTATGGGAAATATATGAACTACTTAAGCATCAAACATGATATACATAGTGTGATAAAGTGTATGCAAATTATACTGAGTATCATGATTCATGTAATAGTGCAAGCCAAATATATATAATAAGTCTTAAAGTGTAACATAAAATTGAAATTCCCTGACATATGATATATCTAACTACATTTCTATTTAACCCTAGAATATAGATGTGGGTAATATAGGTTTAAAGGGGTAGATATAGTCTAGGACATAAGTATGGTAGACTATCTCTAAACCAATCTAATTGTTTGTGAAACTTAGATATAATATATACTAAAATATTATGCTAAAATGCCAAAGATAGAAAGTAAAAATATGTTAGATGTTGTAAAAACAATGAAAATAAGATATTTAGTTGGTTCTAATTCTATTAAAAATATATATTTTGAATAGGTAGAAAGTGGACTATATATGGATTTCAGAATAATCACCAAAGTTTGGACATTAAGCCTCTATAACTAAAAACACTTGCATCAAATTAAGATGGTTACATCAAAACTATTATCCAATTTATATGTATTTTTAGTATAAAATAAATGCTAAAAGTGGATGTAACCACATGGATGATTCTATATTTTGCATCACCCTCACTCTGATGCATTCAAATTTGGGTTATGAACTATCTCTCCTTGCCAAATAGTAAAAACCCTAGTTCTTCATCTTCATAGTGGCTGTGGGAAAAATGGGTTAGTGGGTACATGGTGTCAAAATACCCTAAATACCCCTTGATAAATGAGTTATACCTACATAGACAATACTCCAAAGAGGGCCTTAGACTTATGTAGTTCTCCCATATGTGTTAAATTTCGTGTGAATCATGCAATGTGTGATAAGTACAACAATGATCTATATTATAACTTTAAAAACATAGTTATTATACTAATCCTTTATTAATTAAAAACTATAGATATTTTATACATTTAATTGATATGGAAGGAGGAGAAAATAGGGAAGTTTTTCTCAATTGAGTACTTGATAGAATTATTTTGGTAAGTTTCCTTGTGAGTTACTAAGTGTTTTCAAGTGAAAAATGAATGAGTGTTGATATTATATTTATACCAAATCCATTTTTTGAATATCTCACATTAAATAACTTATACCAACCATAAGAATATATTTAATTTTTAAGGTGGATGAATTTATGGCACTAGACACTTTTGTTGGGTTAGAACACTTGTGTCAACACATGCCTCTAAATAGGATACAAGTGTCTAGGAAATTAGAAAAAGGTGTAGGTATATAACTTTTATAAATGGAAGATAAGTAGGTTTATAATATTTTGGGCATTATATAAATATTGAGTCATCAGAATAACATTAGTTGGACTAAGAGATATACAAGTAGGCATAAAGAGATAGTGTATGCAATATTTTTAGTAGTGGGAAAGGTATAGAAGCTGAAGGTAAATACATGATATGTATTTTCTTAGTGTAACACTAAGGTGATATATAATAAAAAATAGTATATAAATTTCCCCTTTTTAATCTAGTAATAAAATTATAGTTTAAAGGAAAATGAATGCATACTTGGGTGTATATAACACACCTTATCTTTACTTGACTCCAACTTGAATGCCTTATTAGTGACTGACCTAGAACCAAAAACATGATATAGTATATAATTAGTGAACATAATATGAAATCGAAAGCATTGAAATAATTGAAATTGAAAGAGAGAAAGGTTTAGGAGTACACCTATATATCTATGCAACCGTCTTGCCTTTTGGCAATTTGATTTGAAAGATATATCATTATGAATCACTAAAACCAATATTATGATAAATATGTAATATAAAAGTTCATATATATAAATATATATATATATATATAGAGAGAGAGATATTGGATGACACATGCCCCCAACCTTAGAAAAAAGGTGAGTTACCACCCAATAGTTGAGATTATCTCAACTGTGCAACCTAATCATAATTATAACCTTGTGAGTGTGAGTGAACCAAGTCAAATCACACTATAAAATAGTGATTTTGGATGATGTAATAAATTAAAACCTATAAACCTAGAAATATTAGGTGATTTAAACACCCCAACCATACCAAAAAGTGACCCAACTACTATAGTAGATTAGATCAATAAAATCCATAAAGTTCAAATTAATGGGTGATGATAGTCCCTGAAGGTGTTTGAAATCTAAAACTAATTTCATTTTTCAATATTAGGCACACATAATATAACATATTCATGTTATATATGTATCATGTTTAAACTTTTTATAATAATGATATCAATGTATAGAATTCTACTATATATGTGTATCTAAATCATATAACTATGAATTTTGGCTAATTTGAAATTGTGTAAGTGTAGAGAAAATGTTTCCAAAACATTTCCACACTAAAATCTGAATTTGAGAACTAGTGTAAGTGTTCAGAACATGTTTCCAAAACATTCCCCCAATGTAATCTAAATCTAAGAATTCATGTAAGTACTAATGTAGAGGACATGTTTCCAAAACATGATCCCGTTGTAATCTAAGTATGCTACATAATCAATAAATGTGGAGAACATGTTTAAAAAACATGCCACCACTAAATTTTAAAATATGAAAAATGTGGAGAACATGTTTCTAAAACATACCCACATAATAATCTAAATCTATGAAGTAATGTGGAAGTCATGCCTCTATGGCATGCCCCCACTGATATGTCCCCACTTTTAGGTGATGGGAAGTAGAAAATGGTAGTTACCTTACCTCAAAAGGATAGGATAAGCATGTAAATTGTGAATGTACCATGTAGCATATAGAGGGAAAATGTATAGATAGATATATCATTGAAACAAAAATAATGTGATCACATCATGTCCTAATATGAATGATGAAGATCATGGCAATGCCTAGATAATAATAACACAAGATAAAAAATAAATCAAGCACACACACAAGAGCACTAAAAAAATAATCAAAAGAAAATGGTCTAAGGAGAACTTAAACAAGGGGCATGTTCAAATGCCACATAATCAAAGTGACATGACTTAGTCAATGTTCACAAGGTAAGGAA